>LPNX010744155.1:6323-174172 GCA_001517045.1 Pseudotsuga menziesii | reverse complement strand
TGTTAGTTTCCTCCTGTGAGGTTGCTGATATTTTATTTTGTGAATCATTAGATATTTCTGAAGCTATATCAGATTATGGAGCTCAAGCATTCACTCTCCATAGTCCCAGGGATTCTCTACCTTTGGTCACAAGCTCATCTCCTCACAGAACTAGTAAAGAGGAAGACATTATGCATCCGCATGGACACTTGCTCCTAAGATTTGGGGCTGATTTTACCACTCATGGTTTTCTGTTCAAGGCTGCAACATATCAGTTTCTTGAGTGTTCCACACATGGTTCGAATCCTCAAGAACCTTTGCTCTCTCTTCAGATGATTTCAGTTGCTCTACATGGGTCCAGTTTTCACCGTGCAGCTATTTGTATTTTTGATTCAGTTGAGTGCATTGTTCTTCTTCCAAAGTTGAATATTCCTCCAGACATCTTTACCAAGAGATTTTCAGAAAATAAGTTCACTTACCTCCATTCACTATTGGGGGTGAGTTCATCAGGGTGATCTAGACTACTTTCAGTGTTCAACTTGAGGGGGGGTTTTTTCCCATTGGGTTTTCCCTCTTTTCCTCACTTAGTTTGTTTTGAGCATTGTTTCAGTTGCTTTATTGTACAGGGTGACCTATGGCCTTTGTTGCCAGGGCCCTAGCATTTTATGCATCTATGTTTTTTAACTCTTCCTGAGTATAGCTTAAGGGGGGGTGTTGGAGACATTTACCTTCATACTCACTCCTTCGATGAAATTGGCCTAGTTAAACCACTATCCTAAGTTTAATTGACATCAGTGGAGCATTAATTACCATCATCCCAGTCACTCCCACGCCTACCTACAGTCAAGGAGGCTAACTTAGCCTTCTCCTACAGTCAAGGAAGCTAACTGGAGCACTCCAGGGGTGATCTGTGTGACATTCATGCACCTAATTGCTAACTGGTGGTTACTTTCAGTTCAACCAATCAGCTACAGTCAGTTAAGGCGCCTCCATTCATTAAATATATTATTTAATGATTATTTATTATTATTTTAATGAATTGGAGTGAACAAGGCACCTTCACCAACTTCTGATGGTCAGTTCAGCTTCAGTTAACCTCATCAGGGTTTATTGGAGTCATGCAGTACTAGCACTTGATGATTGGATTGCTATGCCATGTGTTTGATCTCCTTCAGTTGATATTCAGTCATTTATTGCACTCCAACTTCAGTTAGGGTTTGGTGAGTCAATTAGGGTTTTGGTCAAGTGGTTAACTGAGTGAGATTGCATGGCAAAGAGTCAGTTAAGCTAGACTCACTCACTGAATTCAAATTGTCCCTTAGGTATTTGAATTCTTCATGGAGTTAAGCTATTGCTATGCATGGAAATTGTAATCCTTTATTGTTTATATAATATACAGAGAGGAAACCTATTTGGTTCCAATTATTGCTAATTCATGAGTATTTGTTAATTATTCTTTGATGATTTTGATTCCTAGTTCCTAGATCATGTGCAAGAATTAATAGGTCTCACTCAATTTTGATATAGGATGCTTAAGATATAACAATTTTCCCTAGAACACTGTTTGAGACTATCTTTTGTGATAGCCATAAACCCTAACTTCTTGAAGGTGTAACTCCTATCTTGTAATGAATTAGGATATGAAAAATTTACCACAAATTCTTACTCATTTTTTTAAGTGGGTTTTGAGTTTCACTATCTAAATCATTGTAGAAAAAAAATTATAGTGAAATCCCAAGATCACTTGTTTTGAAGAAAACAGTCGCAAGGAAAGAGCTCTGATACCAAATTTTATGCAACCAAGTCCCAAAAATAACATAGAAATAACAAAAATATACCAGAAGAAAGTAAACCACACTTTAATAATGAAAAATAGAGTTGAATATCAATCCTCTTTAAGGGAGGAACCTCCTTACACAAGACAATACACAATGCTTACTAAAATGAAAATATCTCCTTCCTATATATAGGGGACATAGGTGTACAATAACACATAATAGTCCCACTAATAGAACTGAGCCTACATCAATAATATGTAATACACCACCATATAGGGGGTAAAGTGCCACACTACAGGGGTAAATGTGCGAAGCATTTAGGGCTTAAAACTGTATCCATGAAAAAAAGATAAGCGAATCCAATACTCAACTACTTGGAATGAAAAAGGAAGAAGGATTAATAACAAGGAACACAACATGGATATATCAATCTTACATCCTGCTTAATTGGGAAATCCACAAGACTAAAATTCATTAACTGGAAACCTTCTCTAATCAATGACATAAGTGCTTAAATGTGACTCATGAGATACATGCAATCATAGGAAATCCTTTACTGCTCATGGATATGTAATACACCGACCATCAATATATCATACATTAACAGTCATCACACTTAAATCAATAGATTTAGAGATGAACACATAAAAGGGCACAAGCTGGATTCACAAGAATATGTAGTGATGAAATATCATACTAAATATGAAATCTTTGAGCACATAAATAAATAAAATAGGCTTGCCTCCAAAACCTAGAATTGAACCCCTAGAGATCTATTTTGATCCTCATAACTCTCTCTGTTCCCTTTTACATTTTACATTTTATAGATTTGCAATACATTACATCATGTCAAACTAGATCCTAAAACAATGGATTGAATCCTCCTCTAGAATAGAAAAAATAACTTTCAAAATTGGGATATGCTTCAAATCAAGAACAAAATAAAAAATATCTTCTGAAATCCACATTTTGAGGAAGACTTCGACTAGATAAAGATATTTGACTTTGAATTGCATTTATCACATAGCATATTTTCTAGGAAAATTGATCATTGAACTTTATCCTTTTAAGATAGGATATACTAATGTGATTCTGTTCCCCCGCTGTTTGGTGCCCTGTCTCCAAACTCTCTTAAGGTTTTTCCATTTGTCTCTTAGGTAGATTTATCTCTATACTAAGACCTTCAAATATATGCCCTACTATCTTGGAAACTTCCTCATATCCATTAAAATGAAGGATAACTAGGCCAATACTTCTAGAAAAAGAAAGTTTTTCTGAATGTTCATTATTAAATTTGAAGATAACAGTAATATATCTATGACCATCGTGAAAATTTTCCTCTATAACAAAACCCGCAATCAGTTGGAATAAACTCTTGTGCTCATTGCTTAACTTGTAGATTGAGTTGAATTTATTTGGAGCATAGTGCATACGATCTCGTAAGCTTAAGAAATTACTTTGACACTCAACTTCGGGTTTGGGAACTTAATGGTGTGGAAATGATATAACATAAAAATTGAGCATATTCAAGTATATACAGTATTTGATGCTTGAATTTGGTGTTAACTATGAACTCTCCTCCTCGACATTGGCACTTGGATATATGCCCGGACTGTCTTCATAAATGCTATGAACTTGTGGCATTTGGTATTGTTGGACACTAGGATTAGCATGGAAACTTACTATTTTCAATTGGATTTCATTTGGAAGTTAAATTCTAACTGAATTATTCCGCTTGGGCACATGCTTGTAAGCGTTACCAAGTAAACTAGAAAAGTAATACTCTATGCTTGGCAATTGTTCATGATTATAATACTATCAATATAAGACTTAATTTATTCATACAGGTTCTCTTGGGTGAAAGGAGTTCCAACCCTGCCTTCCTTATGACACCCTAATGGTCACTTATCTTCAACACATCTAACACCTATAAGCTTGGGCGCTAAACTCTCTGCCTCGATTTTAGACATTGGGTGATGAATATAGTATTTGGTGGAGCTTGGAGTCGGTGGTGTTTGGTGGAACACTGGCATGCTTTCTCTAGTTCCTCGGTTGTCCACACATTCTATCAGTGCACTTTTATTTTCTATAAGGAGTATATCCACATGCAATGAGAAAGAAACTCTTTAAAAGTTTAAATGTATAACTATTTTCATTGCTTATCGACGTGTAATGCACGGCCTTGTGTCCCCTTATGAGCTCCATCCTTGTGACTTGTCAATTATTGTCAAGGCAATTCAAAGTAATAAAACCTAGTAGGCTACTGGATCTACAAACTCATGAAAACACTCCAACTGATTCTAAATAGAAAACTGCTCTTAATCTCTATGAAATAACTTATAAATATCATCTACTTCATAAAAGGTAGGGGCAACAAATTTCTCTTGGAACTGTTGATTATTTTCTTGAGTAGAAAATTCTTTAAAACAATTCAAAGCAACGATATTAACATGAAAATCAGGAGGCAATGATATACTTTCAACGAGTTCTAGAGGAGAAACAATATACTCAATAAGTTCTCCATTTTGAATAATTGCCCCTTCAATGTCAAATATAAACACACTAACTTCTAGAAATTTATGGTCAACATTCTATGGAGAAGGAAACACTATGGACTGATATGTTAACTCAATATCATTTGCTCCATTACCTTTCCAAGACTCTGACTCATAGCTGTCATAGACTAGATCACTGCTGGAAAATTCCATGTGTGTTGGAAAATAAATATGTTCATTTAGATCATCATCATAATAATCATTAGCATAACCAACCTCATGGAAATCAACAAGAAAATTCATAGTGAGATCATCTTTATGCCCATAATTGGGAAAATTTTCTATTGCATATACACAGTCATCTTACTTATGTAAATCAAAAGCACATTCTTTTCCTAGATGCTTGACGATATAATTAAAAGTTGAAAATGAGGAATCATCATACTAACGCAAATGTAAACTCGACTTTGATATCTGAAGTTCATATCCTTTTTCTTATTGTTATGCATCCAAAAGTTCATCCCAAACTTAATCCCAAAGCTTTCCATATGCCCAAAGGTTATTTTCAACCTCTTTAGCATTGGAAAACATCTTCTATAAGGTCAAAGACTTCATTTCCATGGAAAAAAATGCTAGGTCAGGATGATGAGCCACCGCATAATATAACATGGCAACTGCTTATGAAGGTCGAATTTCCCAAGGGAACCCAAGTACTATGGTCCCTGTAGGGTGTTATAGAGGATTAGAATTATGGATGTCAAATTGGAGTTTCCTTCATATTCATGTGTACATATAGTCTTCCATGTTTCTTTCGTAAAAAGGATAATTGGTGACAATATCCTTGTCTTGACTATTTTACAGAAATTAATGAAGAAGATAAATTGATATAAGAAATCGAAACAATATTTGTCACAAATATAAAGCAATTGAGAAATCAAGCAATTACCAAGTACCTCGTCTAGTGGAATAACTTTCCAATAGAATAGGTGACACTGGAAGATGAGTTCTTCATGCATAAACATGCAGAGTTAATAAAGTTGTGATGTCCACAGACCTGAATCCAAGGCCAAGGGCACCCAAAAACCCAAGGGGAAGGTTGAATCAAGGTAATGCATAATATAATCAGGGTAACTAAGTCTAGGCCATCATGCCAAAGAGCCACTAAAATCAAACATCCAACCTTTTAAAATGAAATGCACGAATACAAAGGCAGATCATTCCCCAATACACATGCTATGCAAGGTAAATGCAGGCATGAAATGCAACCAGCTCTGAGCAATCCATTAACATGATTTCATTCATGAAATATCAGATCTATTACAACCATTTAAACTTTAATATAATCATATCTACATGTTGCCACAACCAACCATATTAACAGTGCTAAAAATCAAATCTACTCACTGCCACCTACAACCATATTATCATAAACAAAACCAGATATGAAGGCTTCCATCTATAGCCATATAAACGATAAATAGATCAAACATATTGGCTACCACATACAACCATGTAAATGAAAACAAAATCAAAACCATGAGCACATATATATCAGAAATTATAGTAAATAAACATATAACAAAATACTCATCTTAATGAAAAACGACTAGCCTCAACAGGACAACTTTCCACCCAAAAATAGACATGCCATGTTCATGCATATTTCAATATAACAATCACCCTTGATTTGAGGCCATAGATCCACAGGAGAGGCACTCTCAAACCAAAAGGTATGGTGCGCTCATCTCAACATCGGGAACACTGCCACACAAAAACAACATTATCTCAGTCAAATGGAAATATTTTTCAATGAAACAAGAAGTGTTCCTTACTAGAAACGACGTTTTGGATGCAATGGAACAAGTCTCACTACCCATAAATTTTTAGATTTTTTTGTACCAAAACATATGGTTGCACCCTTCTCAACATCGTGAGAATATCACAATTACACCTTTTCCACCATATCAACTTTCCCTTCCATCTACACTACCTAGTGAGTCATGGCTCCCCTTGCTACACAAGTCCTTAAGATATCACCATCCTCACCTAGGATTTACAAGCTATATTGGACAAAGACAAGCAATGGGAGAAGGAATTATGTTGTGTAAGAATATATCAATCTTCAATCCCCATTATAGGGTATTCAAACCTCATTACAGGTCCTTCAATCTTCCTGCAATACAATGCATCTCCTACTCAAAAGCATGTATTTCCCAGGAAAGAGAGCGTTCCCTTGCACTGAAGAGTTTAGAGAGAGAGAGAGAGAGAAGAAGAGTGAAAGAGAGCCAATTCGAATCCTTCTATAACGATTCGAATTCCTAAGAGAAGGACTATAATTCCAAGAGAGGTAACTCAAATTCACCGGGGTTACTCAATTCATGAAAGAGAGGTTACAATTATAGATACAATTTCCCATAATAGAAAAAGGTGAAACAAGAGTGAGGGTTACACTTTTTCAAGGAGTGCATGCTAAAAATAGCTAGTGAGGGCTCATGAGAGAATGAGGAGCATCACAAGAGCCTTGGAATAGACAAGGATGGTGCACTAGACAAGAGGGTCCTGCATAACATCAAAGAGGGTGTAATAGTACCTTCATAAACCAAAATAATAAAAACTAGGATCCAACAAGTAATGTTAGGGAGAGCAACAACTCCCGGTCCCAACCCCCTCACATATGGAATCCCTTCTACCCTATTCTCATTATTTGTCAATATTGAGGTAGTTATTTATTAAATAACAACAACAAAAATAGTAATTTCCAAGTCCATAGTCCCGACACCTTGGGCCACAATAACCAAAAAAATAATAACATATGTTTGGGGCTTAACATTCGGGGTATTACACAAGTGTTGAAGACAACACTTGTTTCAATGGGAGGGGCAAGTTAAGCCCCTATATATTGTGCCATTACATTTCTATTAGTATATTAGTATAATCATTATTGGTTGAATGGGACCTTAATTGCAATTGTATGGTCAACTAGAATTGTGATTATACCCTTTGTCTCCTATATTTATACCAATGAGACCAAGTTTAGGTTCACCTCATTGTTTCTTGTGTATTTGAAAAATTGTAAAAGGTGGGTTCCCCCTTGAAGAGGCTTCTTATTAAGCTATTTACTTCATTATTAAGGTGTTGGATTACTCTCTCTTTCTTTATTTTATGCTCTTTTGGTAATTTGGTGCATAACAATCCCTTTAGAGTCTTCAACTTTTGTCCTAACGTGGCATAGGATTCACAACTTGCCTTTGCAATGGTTGGCCTTGATTGATTAGCTTCCTTTGGAAATGTTATGGGGAAGTTGCATTTATATTCTTTTGGGCTTCCCACAGTGTTGAGGGCTGGAAATTCGCAGGCGGCAACAGCAAGGGATTCTCCCCAGTCACCGTTCCCAACTAGTCCGTGACTTTTTGGTGTAGAAATCCGTCCGGTTTGCGGTCTGGCTACCGTAGGTCAAGTAACAAAACTAAAAGGGTTTACCGGTTGCGACCCGGTCCATCGTATATATTTTTATATTTTTGACTTAATATATGATATGCACGTGCCTAATTAACAATGCAGGGTGATAAAGGATGCAAGGAGTAGTCACAAAGTGATGCACAGGTTCTTACCTCTCGTCTTAGAACTCACAAGCATCTAAATCATATAAACATTAATAAAGTAAAACTAACTATCTACCTATCCTCGGGGAGCCAAATTGTAACTTATCAATGAGTAATGTGTATTGTACATGCATTATAAAGAGAAACTACAGATAGTTGATATTCCTTCCCACAACACATGAACTATTCAAGATATTTAAACAATCATATAGCCAACTGCTTATGAACAACATTCATTACTCATGGTGGTAATTTCACAAAATAAACCAGAAATCATTCAAACAAGAACAGAAGCCCTAAGAGTTAGAACGATCTCACAGTTGATGGACAAAAACTGGAAAACGAAATAGTTCATCTTCCACCAATCCATAGCATAACATTAGAACATCCCACCAATCTTTCTCCGACAGGCAAACAATAATTCTTTATTGCAAAAAAAGTTGTTCTTCTTACAATATCTCTTTTCTTGTCTAACTGGGAAAAAGCCCTTTGTTCTTCTAAGTCCTCTATATTTATACAAAAATAATGAGACTATTGGGCTGCCCACAAATAACCCTTGGGCTTCCCCAACTCTTCGCCTCCCAAAATTTCACTTTCATCAGGTGTTTACAAAATTGTTACATATTACAAAAGTGAACAATCATTCACAAGGAGGGCCCCACTTGAGCGTTTAGAAATTTATTCCAAGCTAAAGCCTCTGAGGCGATGCCTTCAAACTCAGAAGGTTCCAAAAAATGAATGTTTATCTTGAATTTCACAGCCTGGTTCTTGATGGCTTCAATTCTGGCTACGCTCAAACGAAGCTAATCTTCTAATAGCTGCACACTGACTGCGGAATGATCTACTTCATTCCTTAAGGTCTGGTCATCAAGAGCTTTAATGTGCTATATTTTTGCTTCCTCCTCTTGGTACCTTTTCTGCAAAATTTCCACAAACAAGTCGTGGTCCGGAAAAGCATCTATTCTCTGTTCAACTTCTACTTGGCATCGGTTATAGGTAATTAGGAGCCTTCTGAAGAATTCTATACATGCCCCTTTTGTCTTTCTAACAGCCTTTTTGAATTCCTCGGCTGTGTTAATAGCAAACTCTAATAAGTTGTAATCCTGCTTAAGGGCCTGTCGGTCTTTCGAGGGCAGTTCTGCAGGAGTTTCTTCATCATTCTCTATCCTTACCATCCTTGCTGTCAGGACTTCCAGGATGTCCTGAGATCTATCAACAAAATATGAGGAGGTCTCCAGAATCTCCTCCAGTCGACCATCTATTTGAAAAACTTTGCATCTTTCCTCTTCTATGGCTGTCTGCAGCTGAAGCATCTTGGCCTTTTGTGCCAGCACATGTTCCTTGAAAGGTTGGAGATTAACATGTTGTTCTTTTGCTTCCTCTAAAGATACTATTAGTGAGGTAACTTGCTCTTGAAGTTTTGCCTCTTGTTCTTGAGATTTCCTTTCATTCGCCTCCAAGGTGGTCTTTTGCAGCTCTAGATCCTCTATCTTCCCAAGCAGTTGTTCCTTCTCCGCCCTTAATTCTTGATACTCTTGTTTGATCTTCTCCAGACACTCCTGGGTGGTTTCCATCGATCTTCTCTCTGCTTGGAGAACTTGAAGTTCTACCCTTGAAGACTTTATATCCCTTTGCATGTCTTCAAATTTTCTCTTCAACTTACTGTTTTCTTCTCTTTCTTTTCTTAATGTGTCTTTCAGTTGAGAAGAAGACTTCTTAGATTGCTCCATATTTGTCATTATTTTGTCTACATTGTCCTCCGAAGCATGGATCAATGCAGCCCCTGCTCTAATAGTGAATCTGGGATCTCGGTCTGTTCCATATACAATGGTCGTATCCGTTATCATCTTCCCGGACAGACCCCCTGTTTCAACCTTCTTTTCAGTTCTTTTCACTATCCTCTTTCTTTCTTTGTCATAGAATATAGTATTAAAATCGAGGACTTCTTCCCCTATATTCTGTTCGAAGGGGACCAGTCTAAGTGTGGAGGCCATAGACTGTCCAAGTGTGCTGACAGCAGGTACTTCTGGGTCCTGAACATCGGGGTTCGCCACGTCCTGGGTCTGAATGTCAGCTATGTCAGAGGCTGACTGTTCTGTCGCTGTCTGGGTCAGCTTCATTCTCTCTACCTCTTGTATCTGAAGCTCCTCATCAAGCTTCCTTTTTCTCTCTTCTTCTTCAATTCTTGCATCTTCTTCTGTTTTTCTGGCTGCCTCTTGTGCAGCTCTCCTTTTCTCTTCCTCTTCTCCCCTTAGCCACCCTTCAGCTTCTTGGGCTAACCTTTGGGCTTCTTCATTTCTTTTCCTGGCTTCGTCATCGGCCTTTGCTTGCTCATCTTGCCCCTTTCCACCTTTGGTGGTGATCTTCTTTTTGAACCTTTTCCTCAAGGCTATTATGTTCAATGCACTACGGAAGACAGACTCTTCTCTTTCCCATTGGTGAGTGTATTCGAAAAGGACATTGGCCTCTTTGCAGTGTTCAAAAACTTTGTTGTGGGAGTCATTCCTGTGGAAGGGCATTTCCCCAAAATGAAACTCTTCCAGCTCCTCCACAAACTCATCTGCTTTCTTTACTCTGGTAAACTTATAACTCCCCAACTTGAAAGGCAAAGGGCGATAGGCAGCCTTCTTATGTTCAAATAAAAAGCTTCCTATGCTGTCTAGGAAGACTTGCCTAATTGCCTCTTTATGAATGATATAGTCCGTGGCATATTTGGGCAGTAGGGAGGGTGCTCTAGAGCCTCCAAATATTCTGAAGTAGATCCCATCCTCAGTCAGGTAATAATCCGCATATTCTTCAATTACCTGCAATGCCTCTTCTGACATGCAGTCACATTCTTTCAGGAAAATGAGAGTATACAATGGCATGATAAAATGTTCACAGACCTCCCTGTAGTGACTGTGGTACTTATGAGCCCACAGTGGCTTGTATGTGGAGTGAACAGGTATCCTTTTCCTGTCCTAGATGCACCTTAGGCCGGGGAAAGGTTGATTGCATAGTATGCAATCAACGAGTATGGAACTCATGTAAAATTTTGACCTCTTTTGGGACACTGCTCCCAAAGCTGAGGCCATACAAGCTGAAAGGATATTCAACACTATGTTGGCCCAGTTGAAAATGGTCCCCTGTGTCGTGACATACAAAATAATTGGCATCCACTCCAATTTGAAGCTTTTGCCATGAGCTCTTCCAAAAATTCTATTGAGCATTAAGGCAATGAACCTGTACAGGGTCCTTAAGCTCGCAGTGTCATATTCTCCCGTCGGCCTGGTTCTAAAGTTCCTTCCAGGCATCAGCATTCTCTTAAGGGTCTCGATGAGGTCCATTCTGATGTTTCTTAGCCAATCTTCAGTTAAAAATATTTGTGCTTCTGGCAGGTGATAGGCCAGGGCCACATATCCTAGGCTATAGGCAGCATAGCCTTGTTTGTCAACATTCTCAAGAATCATAGTGGTTACATTTTCCCTGGGAAGAATCCACCCAATCACTTCAGAGCATGGAAAGAGCTCTGGTCTTGTAGCAATCTTCATCAGTGAAGAGCTTTCTATATTTGCGTATATGCCTTCTTCCTCAAAGCCTATATTAGGCACCTCTCGGCGCGTGATCAACCTGTAGATGTCTCCCCACTGATACTCAGGTTCTACACTAGTTATGCACTTGGTGTCCTCATAAATATATTCGGTCTTGGTGATGATTTCAACGTCGGGATCCTCTTCGACCATAGGGGCCTTCTTCTTTTGCCGCTTAGACATTTTGAGTTCGGAATCTTCCTGTAACGTATAAAATTGCAATCATTAGGCCATTTCTGGATAAGTTGAAAAGATTGAGATAACAATGTACATTGTTTTACCTCATCTGTGTTTAACATGATGGAAGTTAATTAAATGAAGCAAATATGTGCACGCAAATACTCCTGTCTAATACTGAAAATGGCTTAATCAACAAAACTCGAGTGGGAAACAAAATCTACATTAAAATGAAGAAACCTCGGTCTTTCTATGGGCGCCATGATCACTGCGCTATGTAGCACGACAGGGGCACCTATTCAATCCATTCCACGGGGTGTTTCAGGAAAAAAAAAAACATTGCCTATGCGTCATCTATGGTCTATCTAATGTCGTGCGGTGTTACACTCCCCCAAACCGGCTCGGGTTCGAAACCGACCGTGAACCAGGTCGCTTCCAAACCGCGGGGTAAACGCAGCATGGTTTGAGGATGCGTGCAACATGAGAGGGGGCAACCGGTCCAACATTTCATAGTGAGGCCATGAAGAACCTTCCCCTAATGACCTATCAAAAAACGAGGCAGACTGGTGCAGACAGCGTAACGGTCGTCTGCACCAATTTCCCTAACCGCCAAGTGCAGGGTCGAAAATCATAACATCCGCGGAGGAAAAATACCCCGTGGGCCACAAAACACCCCCACTGACAGCTATGCTATACGCCCCTACTATATATGCATGTAAACGAAGGGGACCAAGAACACGGCCGTGAAAAACCTAACCGTGGAACAAAAATCAAAACGCTCAGCCAAATGAAACAGGACAAGGCGTACAAGAGCCTACATGGCACTGTTGCGTGACTGGTGGGAGAAAACTGTTAAGCTTCCATGGTTGAGCCACCTGGGAACAAGGGTACACCGACAACGGGGGCCCTGGCGAGCTCAAGCGAAACAAAAGTGCACAAAAACGAGAGTGCATGATAGTCCAAAATAGTAATAGAATAATCAACACTCGACCCCATATATATATATGGTCAACCATAAGCGGCGGGGTAAATATCGGACGACGAAAACACAAAGATCGGAGGTCACAAGAACATCTCCTCCCACAACGTCGGGTGGTAAAAGAATTAGGAGAACCGTCGAGACATCCGGGAGAAGTTAATAACGCATCGGAGCTAACAAGACTAAACGTCAGAGCGATAGGAGGATAAGGAGCCACAACGGCGGAAACATAAAGGACATCACATTCCACAATAGGCAAAATCTAAATTAGAGGAAAAATCAACTAAATGACCGGAAAGATAGTGCTTTTTGCAGCCGCAACGGTGGAAGCCCAAAACTTAAGGATCAACGAAACAACAAAGCGGGGTTTGAAAAGTCAATGCAACAATCAGGAGACTTCGTAGTCTGCCGTCCGCAACTGCAGAGAACGTAGAAGCAAGATGTTCCGACGTGAATCCAAAAGTCAGCCGATTGAGACAAAAATGCATCGGAGAAAATTATCGAAGCTAGTTTCTTATTACTTCTCCGCAACGGCGGGAACGCAAGTAAGTAAACTTCCGACTCAAACACTCAAAATGCATTCAAAGGCAATGGTAAGCTTAAACAAATGGTGGATCATTTCTGGCATTAGGAAAAGTCTTTCTGAGGAGTCATTAAACCAAATCAAAGAAGAAAATCAAACCAATATAAGCAAAAGGAGGGTCTTGCAATTTTTTGAATTTTGGGAAAATGTTGCAGCTGCAACACACAGCTTGGAATTAGTTAAGTGGTTAAGTTGATTTTGCAAATGGGCTACTTGAAGGAATTTGAATTTAGGTGACTAATAAAGTTTATAAGCGAAAAATTGATTATAAATATTTGCCTTTATATTGAAATTACTTTTTCATATGGGAAATTTAACCTCGGTTCCAAAATAATGTGCTAACTTTGTTAAGGAATCCCAAAAAACCACGTGGGGACAAGAGCATAGAGCACAATAATCTTGACGATAAAGAATAAATCCCTAGTGACAAAGCCTTCCTAGAGGATGATGCTAATGTTGGTTTTTGGGGGAAGAATTTAATGGTCTCAGTGTTTAGTATTGCTAGATTAGGAGTGGGGTACACTAAAATTAAAAAAGAGAAGAAGAAAACAAAAGAAAATTGGCAATCCTAGGGATGGAATTCATTAAGAATTTATAGTTAGAATTTGAAGGAATAATGTTGGAGTATCAACAATATGAATAGACATTTTTGTCAATGTTCCGAGCCATATACCTACAATTCATCATCGAGACAAGAGTATTTGTAGGTATATGACCCGAAACATTGGCAATTACAATGCATGCTCAAATCATAAATACTCCAACACAAATCCCTTCAATCCTAGGGATGTTCATACAGAGAGAGGGTATGGCATTAGATGGCCCCACAATTTTGGAGGATAAAATACTTATCAATTGTAAATAAATGTTTCCTATGGATGATATATTTGGTATGGTGATTAGAAGGATATCCATATGATAATACAAAAAAGTAACTTTCTCTATAGCTAGACAATTCTAAGAAAATAAAGGAATTGAGTTAAAGCATGACATTCTAGGGTTGTCTATATGCACTATTGATTTTTTTCTTATTATGTGTTTGTTTCACCCATTGAATATAGTGGTGTCGTGTAAATGTAACTTAAATAATAATAAAAAGAGAAGGATTTTTATGGTTAAAACAATGTCATGCAACAACAAGAATCATGCATAGTGTGTTGGGAAAAGGATTATCTTTGTCTTTGGAGGTGGAAAACTCCATTTATCAATAGGCATCTTCAATATTGATAATGTTGGTCCCCCACCCATAGTGATTGGATCCATTAGTGAGGAATGAGGACTTTTTCATTGGTGATCAAGGTTCAATTCTAATGAGGGCATCTAACGCTTGAGGTTTCCATGGGGCACGCAAAGGCAGTGGTTTAACATGCGAGGCTTGCATTATGTCCTACATACACATAAGTGGATAAAATCTCACACTCTTGTCATCCTTAGGACTATACGCAAATTGTTACAACTATGATCACAATGCATCAAAGGGTTGGATCCTCCAATGATGAATGAATATTTTTTCACTTGAAACCAAGGTTCAATTCCCACAAGAGTATCCATCCCTGAGGTTGTCATGGGAGGAACTAGAGGTAGTGGTCAAATGTGTGAGGCTTTCCTTGCACTCCTTATGCACACATAAGTAGATCAAATCCCACCATATTTTCATCCTTAAGATGAGACATTAACTATTATTAATACAACCAAAGCAATGAGACAACTAATACCTTTTCCTATGAATAAGATTTTACCCCAGTAAACATTTCTCATTAATTTTGGATTGATCATGGTCATGATGCATTATGGAGGATACTAGATCTATTCGATGATATGTATGCAACCTGTTAGGACTAAAAATTGTTCCTAGTATTTGTGTGTTGTTCTTCTCTAAAGGTTCATTTCTTATTTAATTTTCATTTTGAGCTTGTTCTAAATTTTAATAATTTTAATTGCCTTTTTGTTATAGATTATAGTTTGCTTTAATTTATTTCTTTTTATTTCTTAAGTTTAAAAAAAAAATGGCCTATTAAGTATTATATATCTTTTAAAGTCTACCAATGCTGACTTCGATTTATTCCAAGGTGTCTGTCCAAGGTCTAACCCTTGTTTTGAGCTATTTGTCAAATATGTCGTGAGGAGATTCCTGTAGCGCAAAATTAGAGATCTATACCATAAAGTGTTGCAAGAATCATGAATCATTGGGAAGAGTGGTTGATTGAGGATATATCGTGGTCGTTGTAGTTGAGGATAATGGGAACTCTTCAAAAACCTATTTAATATATAATGACACATGTAAATAACCTTGTTCCATCCATCATGAAAAATGTATGAAGTTGTGTGAATATGATTGAGAAAATCGTGGTTTTGAACACAACAGAGTATGAGGCATTAATACTTGGATTAAGGGCTTCAAAGGATCTTGGGATTCAACAACTTTCTGTTTATGGCGACTCTGAATTAGTTGTCCAACATGTGAAGGACAAATATCAAGTAAAACAGGATTTGTTAAAGGTATATAGAAACAAAGCATGGGATATGATTGACAATTTTTTCATAGCATTCAATATTTCTTTCATTCCCAGGGATCACAATCAGACAACAGACTCACTTGCTTTGGCAGCCACACACTTCAAGATTCCAAAACAGACCCAGTTAAAATACCCACTTGCAGTCAAATATAGACCTTTTGTTCCAAATAATATCAGACAATGGAGAGTTTTTGAAGATGATTTGGAAATCAAAAGGTTCTTAGAGTTAACTGGAGAATTTTCTAATTCATTGATTGATAAGGACCAAGATGATGAAGTTGAAGATGGTGCTGAATATTCAAAAAATACAATTGTTGGATATAAGATTATTGAGTTGAAATGAAACTTTATTCCTAAGGGTTTGGTTCCCCTTGAAAGGATCTTTTCAAAGGATGATACTTTGTTAAAGCCGACCATGCAATCCTCAGAAGAGAACATTATAAGTTGTAATATTGGCACATAAGAGCAGCCCAGGATAATGAAAATTTTGAAATCTCTCTCAGTTGAGCAAAGGAAAAGGTATATTAAATTATTGAAAGAATTTGTTGACATTTTTTCCTAATCTTATGAAGATTTAAGAATCTATGATACCGGCATTATTCAACATAAGGTTCCTTTGAAGCCAAATGTGAAACCTTTCAGACACAAATTAAGAAGAATTAATACAGACTTGTTTCCAGTCATAGAGAAAGAAGTCAAGAAATTATTGGATACAAAGATAATTGTTCCACTTAGATACTCATCTTGGGTGGCAAATTTAGTTCCAGTATGAAAGAAGAATGGAGAGTTAAGGTTGTGTGTGGATTTTCGCAATTTGAATAGAGCTTCATTGAAGGATAATTATCCACTGCCCAAGATTGAGCAAATTTTGCAGAAAGTAGTAGGTGCCCAGAGAATTTCAATGGTGGATGGATTCTCATGTTACGATCAAATTGCTATGAATCCGAGGGACAAGGAGAAAACAACCTTCACTACCCCTTGGGGTACATTTATGTATGACAAGATACGATTTGGTTTGATGAATGCTGGTGCAACCTTTCAAAGAGCTATGGATATAGATTTTGTGGGGGAAAAAGAGAAATTTGTAGTAATTTATTTGGATGACATTACTACGTTTTCTCAATCTGATGAAGAGCATTTAAAACATCTCCAACAAAATTTTCTGAAGTGTAGGAAGTTTGGGCTGTCATTAAATCCTAAGAAGTCTCATTTTGTTGTTCAAGAAGGTAAACTTTTGGGACATTTAGTTTCAGCAGATGGGATTAGAATAGATCCTGAAAGGGTCAAGGCTATTTTGAAGATCAGTCTTCCAAGAAGTAAGAAAGATGTTAAGTCATTATTGGAAAAATCAATTTTATTAGATGGTTCATTCCAAACTTTGCAGAAACAATAAAGCATATAACATCTATGTTAAGGAAAGACTAGGAGGTGAAGTGTACAGCAGAAGCCAGAGCCTCATTTGAGAAGATCAAACATGATCTAACAGAAGCACCAGTGCTTGTAAGTCCATACTTTTAAAAAGATTTTTTGACTTTCTCTTTTGCATCTCAAGATTCTGTAGCTGCTGTTCTATTACAAAAAAAATACAGATGGATTAGAACAACCTATAAATTTCTTTAGAAAAACTCTCAGAGATTCAAAATTGAAATACAATACGCTGGAGAAACAACATATGCATTGTTAAAAGCATTGAATTTTTTTAGGATTTATATTCTGCATTCTAATATTATTGCTTATGCACCTAATGCTACTATTAATGAGATTCTAACTCAGCCAGATAGTGAAGGAAAGTGGGGGAAATGGATTGAAAAAATCATGGAATATGACGTGGAGATTAAAGCTACCAATCTTGTAAAAGGGAAGGGTCTAACAAGACTATTAATAGATTCAAATTGTGAAGCCCTTGGTATTCATTTGATAGCAAGTCATCCCATACATGAGGAGTTTCAAACAGGGCAAGATAAGGAACAAATTATGGATAAATATGCAGAATCAGAATGGTATGCTGATATAGTTCATTTCTTATTACATTTGCAGTGTCCTACTCATTTGGACAAGAAAGCAATTAGATCATTAAAATTTAAATCCACCAAATATTGTCTGATAAATCAACAGTTACATTGGAAAGATCCAGGGGGAGTGCTACTCAAGTGTTTAGAGAAACCAGAGATTGAAGAAGTCATCTCAGAATTACATGAAGGTGCCTGTGGAGGTCACAAATATTGGAAGGCTACAACTTATAAAATTTTAAGGTCTGGGTAACACTGGCCATCTTTGTTTTCTGATGTCTATCAGAAGGTCAGGGCTTGTATTCAATGTCAAAAATTTGTTGGCAAACAAAAACTTGTGTCCTTACCTTTGAATCCCATTGTGGTAAATGCCCCTTTCGAGCAGTGGGGTTTGTATTTTATAGGTGAAATCAATCCTGCTTCTTCTGCGAAGCATAAATGGATACTTACAGCTACTATTTTTTTCACAAAGTGGGTGGAGGCCATTCCTACATGGAATGCAACTGATAAGGTAATTATTGACTTCATTTAAGAAAATATCATGAGTAGATTTGGTTGTCCTAATGAATTGTTGACTGATAATGCTAAGACTTTTAAGTCTAAGGCCATGGTTACTTTCTGTGAACAAAATTGAATTATTCTAAAGCATTCTACACCCTATTACCCCATGGGGAATGGCTTGTAAGAATCAACTAACAAAAATAACATTCAGAGCATTAGAAAATTGTTAAATTAGAACAAGAGATCTTGGGATTCAATGTTGAAGTATGCACTCTGGGAAGATAGAATAACCACCAAGAAAGCAATCACTTTATCTCCTATTTAGTTAGTGTATTGTACTGATGCTGTTTTTCCAATCTAGTTAGGTCTTCCAGTAATCAAATTTTTTCAGAATAGTCAGGAAGAGCTTAATGAGATTCAAAGAATGAATTTTCTCATTGATTGAACTGCAGCAAGAACGTGAAGCTCTAGCTGAAAAATCTCAAGCTTACAGGAAGAAGATCAAGGAAATATTTGACAGGAAGATAAAGGAGGATACTTTTTCTTTTGGAGACATGGTACTCAGATGGGATGCCAGAAAAGAGCAGAAAGGTAAGCATGGCAAGTTTGATAGCTTATGGCTTGGCCCTTTTATAATTTTAAAGATTTTGGAAAATAATACCTTCATACTGCAGATTCTTGAAGGTGAAGAATTGCCCAATCCAGTTAATGGATGATTCCTCAAACATTTTTACAGTTACTGAAGATTAAAGAATTTTCACTCATTGTACATACCAGTGTGAGAAAGATAGAATAAAGACTCCAATTACCCAATGGAAGTTTGCTGAATAACAAGGAAGTTTCAGTTTAGTTTACAGAAGGCATTGGTCTACAGGTTCTTGAAACCTCACAAAGAGGCTTTCATCCCTCAGCAGGAGCCAAATGTTAGGATTGAAAATTGTTCGTAGTATTTGTGTGTTGTTCTTCTCTAAAGGTTCACTTCTAATTTAATTTTCATTTTGACCTTGTTCTAAATTTTAATAATTTTAATTGCCTTTTTGTTATAGATTATAGTTTGCTTTAATTTATTTCTTTTTCTTTCTTAATTTTTTTTTGAAATGGATTATTAAGTATTATATATCTTTTAAAGTCTACCAATGCTGGCTTAGATTTATTCCAAGGTGTATGTCCAAGGTCTAACCCTTGTTTTGAGCTCTTTGTCAAATATGTCACGAGGAGATTCCTGTAGCGCAATATTCGAGATCTATACCATAAAGCGCTGCAGGAATCATGAATCATTGGGAAAAGTGGATGATTGAGGATATAGCATGGTACTTGCAGTTGAGGATAATGGGAACTCTTTAGACACCTATTTAATGTATAATGACACATGTACATAACCCTGTTCCATTCATCATGAAAAATGTATGAAGCTGTGTGAATATGATTGAGAAAATCGTGGTTTTAAACTGCTACGGTTTCTGGCTTGGGTTCTGAATCTTAATGTTTCAGAGCGTAATTTGAGAATTATTGAATTTTCGCAAGGAAGTAAATAGGCCAAGTTACTGTATATATATGGTAACGAGTGGAACGATTAACATGTATGAACCTACAGGCACAAGTTGTGCTTTTAAATTTCTAGAATGTGCAGCGTTATTCATAACAGCAGGGTGGTTTAGTTTCTTTGAGAAGATCACCGGTTTCAATCCTGAAGTTTCACATCATTTCACCCAGAATTTCATCAACGGGATTGTAACATTCAATACTGTCAGGATCTAGCTAACAAAGGATTTAATAGTTGAAGCCATAGGTGTCCCAATAGATGGAGAATCCTGGTTTAAAAAGACTCCTTTCAGTTTCGACCCTGACGACTTCTTACTACCAGGAAATGAAACTTTAGATTGGGGCAAAGGAGTTCCATTGGAAAATTTTAAGCCAGAATGAAAGGAATCCATCGGTATAGTACATAACTATATTACATGCGATTGTAGGTTTGCTTTAGTATTTAAATACCACGTTAGATTTTTATAGCATTTAAACTAGTAGTCCAAGATGAATTTTCCCTGCTTTCTCTTAAAAAGTCTCTAGAAGATGTCAAATAGATTCAATGGACATTTTGACCATACAAACCAATCAATATTTCACCATAGCTTGATCAAATTGATCATATGCACAGTCTTGCAGAAGAAAAATAGGAGTTGGGATCACTTCTTATTCTGGTCAGGGTTTACTAATGAACATGATGATCATGCAAATAAAAGATTGACCAAGAAACAATTTGGTTATGTTAAAAGATTTAAAAAGTAGGTGTTGGAAGATTTAGTACAAGATAACCTTCAGTAAAATAGTTTAGGTCAAGGATTCAGAGATCCTGTTGATGAAGATCGAGGAAAAGCATTGGATGATGAGCGAGAGCACAGTTTGAAGAATGAAAAAATGGAGAAGACATCTGATTTGAACCCTGATGAAGATATTGGTTGAACATAACATAAGAAAAGTTGTATATGTGTACATGAAAGCTCAACTAAAGTTTCTGTTGCAGCTGATTTGAAGGGTAATGTTTCGCAAGTCCCAGAGGTAAAGGTACATAATAAATCTCTTATGTAGTTGGAAGGATCGAAAAGGAGGCAAAAGAGCAGAGCCACAAATAAATTCAGATTGAATATGAATCGGATTTTAAACCCTAAACTACAAAATGAGAAGGTTACAGTCATTGAAGATTCTTCAGGTGAGGAAGATAATGAAAGTGAAGAAAATCTGGGTCCATTGCAAAATTGTAGTCAAGAATATCATTTAATATCATCAGAGCTGATTCAAGAAAACCATGAGGGTCCTGAAAAGTAGGTTAATCCTATTATAGAATAGGGTATGACTTCAGGAGCTTCGTTTGCAGAGGAAGCAATGAAGGATAGGTAGGAAGAAGATTTAATCTTTAAAAAGCTAAATATTCCATGGTTGTCAAACCGAGATTCTACATTGCATGGACAGGTGGATATGGATTAAGAAGTTGAAAATCTCAAGAAAAATTTGCAACAACATAAGTCACAAATTGATTTTCTTAATGAAACTAATGACAGGATGGTAATGGAAAATAGGAGATTAAGCTAACACCTGGAAGACATTAATGCACACTATCAAGAACTGATAGCTGTCTCAAAAGAATCATTGAAGAGAAAAAGAGAAATCCAGAATCGAGCTGAAGATTTAACCCAGCAAGTTCAGAAGTTAAGCAAGCAGAATGAAATGCTATTAAAGAGAGTTAGAAGTTTGGAAATAGAAAAGGAGCGAACTAAGAAGCAATTTCATGCCTTGGAGGGGATCGCTATACTAGCAGAAGAAGCCAAGTGGTTATGACTACCACCTAATTTTCAGTTGTTAAATATTTTGTTTTGTTATAACACGGGCAGTAGTTAACATTTTACTGATTTAAAAGATTCAAAATTAAGAAGTAACTATTTTTGTAACTAGTTCGAATTTAAACCTAAAAGACAGTTATGAAGCAGTTATGAAACAACTCTAGTTTGTAAAATGATACAAGGAGGAAAGTTGATTGGAGTAGTTGTTGCAAGAAGGGTTCTAGAGCTGAGGACTTTGGACGTATGTTCAAGCTGATGCATTTTAACTCTCATGTAAATGTTGAAGACTGATATTGATCTATATATACATTATCTTCTATATTGTTTTTGTTTATGGCCTGTTTGACCACTCAACTCATGACTTCATTTCTTGATTAATGTTTTTATTCATGTAAATGCTTATGCGTTGTGGACAGAACCAATACTATGTTTATCAATGTTCATGGTTTATATTTATTATTTATGTGTTTATATCTCAGTCCTTCATGTTATTCCATGACTCAGTTCCTGTATTAACTTGCTGATTGTTGACCTTCTTGTAAATGAACTTTCCAACCAAAAAAACACAAAAACCAATTCCATTTTTGCTTTTTTGTTTTGAGATTGTACTAGCTTGTTCCTTTGTAGTCTAGGAGAAATTTCTAGCACAAACATCTTTGGCGCCATTGCCGGGACGGAAGTGAAGTATATTTTCCCTGGGATATCATTATTCATCTGGTTTTGAGAGGTGAACAAAATCAGAAATTTTTTCAGACTACATTTTCACCAAACAGTGGTTCACATTGGCTACCAAAAAAATTGGAACAAGAGGGAAACCTACTTCACCTTTACATTTGGGTGTCTCATATCTAGAACAGATTTTGAAAGAAGCTAGACAGATTCAAAAATCTCAGTCTTCTCCTTCTTTGTTTACTACTGACCAGTTAGAGTTGGTATCACCTTTTGTATATTCAGAAGAGCAAAAACAAAATCTGTCTTGCTTAGTCCCTTCTATACCAATTGAGACCTTTCATATTTTCACTAATCCACAGTCTTATAAAAAAAGAAAAAACTGAGGTCCTGGTAAGATTGCTTTGTTTCAGTTTAAACCTGGTAAAATCCCTTTTCAGCCAAGTTCAAGCAAAGCTAATAAGCCTTTTTCTTCATCAAATCAAAGTAGCTTCAAAATGGCAGCACAACAGCTTCTTGACATGATTGATCGAATGGTAGCTACTAGATATGCTCCTTTAGTTCTCCCTTAACCCTTGAATGCTCTCCCTAGAGGAGATTATCAGAAATACCTACCTAGGTTTAATGGTCAAGGTGAGGTTATTGCTGAAGAACATTGGGATGCATTTCTAAGTTATGCGGATAATCAGAATTTTGAAGCTAAAGATGTTTGTTCAGAGTTTGGATGGGGAGGTAAGGAGATGGTTCAGAGAATTACCAGCTTATTCAATAACTCTTATAGAATAACTACAAGATGTGTTAATGAGGCAGTGGGGAGACAAGAAGGATCATACTTATTATATCATAGAATTTGGAGCTTTGAAAAGGAAAAGAGATGAAACTATAGCAGACATCTCTAAGCATTTTAATAAGATGTATAGTAGGATCCCAACTAAAATTAAACCTTCTGAAAGCTAAGCTAAGCTAACCTATGCCAATTCCTTTGATCATGAGTTTTCCTTGCATTTAAGAGAAAGAAGGTTAGTGACTTTACTGAATATGTTGGGGTTGCATTGGAAGTGGAATCAAACATTTTAGCTTCAAACATGCTTAAAGAAAATTCAAATCATCAAATATTTGACCAAAAGGGTAAAAAAAAATGATTCCATCAACATCTACATCACAAACAACAAAGACTAAAATAGATGAGATGACCAAATTGTTAAATATCCTAACTACAAAGCTGAATAAGCTGGAATTAGATAAGTATACAAATAAACCTATACAAGAAGGAGAAAGAAATCCTAATCAGTTTAGGCGTCCATTTGCTCCTAGATTTATCCCTAGGGAAAGAAGAAATAATGACATCCAGAGGGAAATAAGGGAGAATGAAGATCAGAGAGTTCCTCCTCCACTCCAAAATATTGTAGCAGATGAAGGTGAAGATTTGCAGTATGAAAATTCAAATCAGGAAATGAATTACTTTGGGTAATTATCATCAGAGGGTTTCTTAACTGAATACGACTTTCATAATTCTGAGTTTTTTTATGCAAATTTTTATCAAGAAGAAAGTGATTTTTTCCCTAAAGCTTCAGCTGGTATATGTCAATCTGAACCTAAGAAGTCTTATAACTTGAGGTCTAGTCCAAAACAAGTTTCTTAGATTCCCAAAAAGAAGACAACTCCTCCTCCCAAGAAGTTATCTAATCAAACATGGGAAAATAGACAAAATCATGATGACCAAGACAAGGATGCAGAGATTGAAGAAGTGAACAAAAATTTACAAACTTTTAATTTTGAGAATGAATTATGTAAGATCAAGATTCCAGTACCATTTACTGAATTGATGAAGAATCCTTGTTATAGAAATCCTGTTTCAAAAATGTTGGGTTCACACGCTAGTCAGATACCTTCAGATACTATAAATCTCCAAGAAGACTATCATACAATCATTATTGGTTCTACCTTAGCTGATAAGACTGAAAATGATTCAAATTCTTCTCCACCTTTCTATATAACCCTGACTATACATGATCAAATGATTGATAATTGTTTATTGGATTCTAGAGCTTCTCATAACCTGATGCCTAAATCAGTCATGGAGGCTCTTGGTTTGAGTATCACAAAACCATACCATGATTTATATGCATTTGATTCCAGAGCTGTTAAATTCCTAGGAGTGATTAAGGATCTTGTGGTCAATTTGAATCAGTTACCCAAAAGAGTGTGATTATGGATGTGGTGGTTGCTAACATTACTCCTAAGTTTGGTATGTTACTTTCAAGATCTTGGGAAAAGAAACTAGGTGGTACATTGCAGATGGATTTGACATATGCTACCATTATTGTTTTTGGGGGAGAAAATAGAAGATTGTACAAAGAGCTACAACATGCTTATATTGTCACAGATGATAAAAACACAACGAATCATCCTCTTTATGATGTGCAGAAGACTTGGGGTCTTGTATGTTACATTTCAGTGATGAAGATACAAATGACATGCTACAAGTAGAAAAATAAGCATGAGTCAAACTCAGTGTTGAACAGAAAGATGAGTTATGGCAGATGTAATTTGATGGCTCCTCATCCAAGGAAGGAGCAGGAGCTGGCATTATTTTAGTTTCCCCTGGTGGAGAGGTGATCTGTTTGATGTATAAGTTGGAATTTGAAACTACGAATAACACAACAGAGTATGAGGCATTAATACCTGGCTTGAGGGCTGCAAAGGATCTTGGGATTCAACAACTTTAGGTTTATGGCGACTCCGAATTAGTTGTCCAACAAATGAAGGACAAATATTAGGTAAAATAGGATTTGCTGAAGGTATATAGAAACGAAGCATGGGATATGATTGGCAATTTTTTCATAGCATTCAATATTTCTTTAATTCCCAGGGATCACAATTAGACAACAGACTCACTTGCTTTGGCAGCCACACACTTCAAGATTCCGAAACAAACCCAGTTAAAATACCCAATTGAAGTCAAATATAGACCTTTTGTTCCAGATAATATAAGACAATGGAGAGGTTTTGAAGATGATTTGGAAATCAAAAGGTTCTTAGAGTTAATTGGAGAATTTTCCAATTGATTGATTGATAAGGACCAAGATGATGAAGTTGAAGATGGTGCTGAATATTCAGAAAATACAATTGTTGGACATAAGATTATTGAGTTGAAAGGAAACTTTATTCCCAAGGGTTTGGTTCCCCTTGAAAGGATATTTTCAAAGGATGATACTTTGTGAAATCCAACCATGCAATCCTCAGAAGAGAGCATTATAAGTTGTAATATTGGCACAGAAGAGCAGCCCAGGATGGTGAAAATTTCGAAATCTCTCTCAGTTGAGAAAATGAACATGTATATTAAATTATTGAAAGAATTTGTTGACATTTTTTTCCTGGTTTTATGAAGATTTAAGAATCTATGATACCAGTATTATTCAGCATAAGGTTCCTTTGAAGCCAAATGTGAAACCTTTCAGACATAAATTAAGAAGAATTAATCCAGCCTTGTTTCCAGTCATAGAGAAAGAAGTCAAGAAATTATTGGATGGAAAGATAATTGTTCCACTTAGATACTCATCTTGGGTGGAAAATTTAGTTCCGGTACGAAAGAAGAATGGAGAGATAAGGTTGTGTGTAGATTTTCGCAATTTGAATAGAGCTTCACTGAAGGACAATTATCCACTGCCCAAGATTGAGCAAATTTTGTAGAAACTAGTAGGTGCCCAGAGAATTTCAATGGTGGATGGATTGTCAGGCTACAATCATATTGCTATGCATCCGGATGACAGGAAGAAAACAACCTTCACTACCCCTTGGGGTACATTTATGTACGACAAGATGCCATTTGGTTTGATGGATGCTGGTGCAACCTTTCAAAGAGCTATGGATATAGCTTTTGTGGGGGAAAAAGAGAAATTTGTAGTAATTTATTTGGATGATATTACTGTGTTTTCTCAATCTAATGAAGAGCATTTAAAATATCTCAAACAAAATTTTTTGAAGTGTAGGAAGTTTGGACTGTCATTAAATCCTAAGAAGTCTCATTTTGCTGTTCAAAAAGGTAAACTTTTGGGAAATTTGTAGAAATAATAGATCAATGCTATGTGCAATGATGCTAAGAAGAAGCACAGAAAATAGATCTTGCTACTAAGAATTCTCACAAGCATACACAGGAAAAATAGAGAAAAGAAAAGAGACTAAATCACATGAATGAAGAGATGAATATTGGTGTGTATCCTTCCATTGAATAATGATGAATAATAGTGTACATAAATAGTACATCCCTCATAGGAAAATTGAATTGTATGGAAACAACTCATAAAGCTCAAAAAGGCGGACTTACCAAAATATAGCAAAACCCCCATAGGTGGATAAAGCACTTGCTAAATCTATCAAGGACCTCATGAGTTGGAAAAAGCATGAGTGAGTTGTCAAGGAGATGAAAATAACATGCTAATCCTAGAAAATGGAGAAAAACTAATGGAGGATGGGTTGGAAACAAAAGCTCCCAGTTGACTAGCTTTTATCTTATCCATAGAAAAGTAGGAAAAGCAGAAAAAGCAGAATAAAGCAGAATCTGCTATAAAGTCATGTATCCTAGTTCTAGATGGTCAAAAGGTGGTCAAGATCAACCCAGAATTGGAAATAAATCATTCCTAGGATATAGATGGCATGTATTGACTTTAAGGTGCAAGTGGATGCCAACTAATTAAGCTAGTGGGTGAATAATTAATCAAATAATGATTAATTATTTTATCCTAGGTTGTGAGTGGGTTTAATATATTCCTACACCCCCCTATAAGTCTGAATTTATGATGGTATGACAAAAAATATGGATGCATATAGGGCCTAGCAACAAGGCTATGGTCACCCTTTAACAATTATTATGTCCAAAAAAGTGAGGAAAGAGGCAAAACCACATGGGGAAAATCCTCCCTCAAGATAGGACAAGGCACAAAATTTGAAATATGTCTTCAACATATCTTCATCTTCACTTTAATGAGCTGACTGAACTACTTCTGGATGAAGGAATTGTTGAATAAATCATGAACTCCATGATCATGCGTTGGAGTGTAGAACCTGCAAGAAGGAACATGAGAGACTCCCTGTATCTCATCAACTGATGAAGTAGGAGCATTATCTAAATGCTTCTTTCTACTGTCAAACTCTGATCTGCAAACATAATCTAAAATGGAAAAGAGATATGTGCATACTCCTTCCCAAAGAGTACAAAAGTTAAGGCAATTTATTTCACACCCAATTCCCCGAATAGCTGCAAAATTGTGATGTGAATCACATGTCAATATTCCAATCTGATGTAGCACATGTATAGATCTGATATGAGGTTGATAAAACTCTGATATATCAGAAATATTAGCATATGGAACAGCAAGAATAAAGGCTTCAATGTCTCCATGAGGATATAGGGCTAGACTAGGAAAATTATGAGCAACTGGGGAAAACTGATAGGTGTAAAAATATGAATGATGGATGGGCATAAGATCAGAACCATAAGTGTTTAAAACAGATCCAAACATGTTTAATATCAGTCCATATATGACTAAGGTCATGGATAACCAGCCACTGAAAGTTAGGAAAGACTTCAAATCATGTAAGTTAAATATCATTGCATAAGAGACCAATGAGGAATCAACTAGTGAGCTTGGGATTTGTATAGTCTTTAGATTATTCAGAGGTATGGTAGATGGTATGCATGGTGGTATTATATGTGTATCAACCTGCAAATATGATTCTAAATTATAATCCAAAGGAACACATATAAGCATATCAATAGACTCATGGGAATACACTGGTAATGAATCCTCTGTATGAAAGGAGGAAATAATGAGATGTTCACAATCTTCAGGAAGGCTCTGAGTATTGACGCCAAGAACAAAGGAGGATATGCTGAAGCACATGATATCAAGTAAGGTAAGTGGTATGACACAAATAAGGCTTGATGTGGCTAAGCAAACATCCTGGAAGTCACTGGGTTGCACACCATCAATGAGAGAGGTATGCAAGAGGTGTAAAGAATCTGGCACATAGATCTTAGAATCTAAGATAGGAGATTGGGAGAATAATTAATGGGTTATAGTATCGTAATCAATATCAGCAGCAGCTCCATATGTTACTTCTTTTTCATCAATAGTATCACAAGAAGAAAAATCACATTCAAGAGACACAGAAAAAGATGGCTCTTCAATATTTGCTTCTTCATTGAAGGAGGAATTATTCGAATCAATGAGGGTAGCAACGAAATGAACTGTATGAGAAACTTCTTCATCATGATCAAATTCATCAAAGAATGTAGAGGGCAATAAATCTTGAGAGAGAGAACAAGAGGAGATGCTAGGTTCACTCCATGCTTCATCTTCAATTTCCTGCAAACCAAAAGCTTTGTCCAAAATTTTCCAAAGCTCAAATGGAAATTCAGCAGAATCTATGAGATGATATATATTTGGAGACATTCCCAAACACATAATTCCATAAGCTCTATCACAATTATTTAGCCAATCAATCTTCTCTTCATAAGACTCAGGTTCACTCAATGCACCAATGGAGACATCAAAGAGACATTGTCTCTTCAAGTATGCACTCATCTTTGGCTTCCAATCAGCATAGTTGAAAGGAGATAGTAGAGGAATTTTTAAATCCATATTGAATTTGTTGATATGCTCTAAGAGATACTCTCTGCAACCTGCAAAACAAACTAGGAGAAAATCTTGTAAGCTAGACAAGCTCTTCTTCAGAGAGGGATAGGAGACTGGAAGCGCTCCTCAACTCTGTAGAAATTGATCAACCTTGTAGCTATGATACCATGTAGAAGTAATAGATCAATGCTATGTGCAATTATGCTAAGAAGAATCACATGAAATAGATCTTGCTACTAAGAATTCTCACAAGCATACACAGGAAAAATAGAGAGAAGAAAAGATACTAAATCACATGAATGAAGAGATGAATATTGGTGTGTATCCTTCCATTGAATAATGATGAATAATAGTGTACATAAATACTACATCCCTCATAGGAAAATCTAATTGTATGGAAACAACTCATAAAGCTCAAAAAGGCCGACTTACCAAAATATAGCAAACCCCCATAGGTGGCTAAAGCACTTAGCAAAAATATCAAGGACCTCACAAGTTGGAAAAATCATGAGTGAGTTGTCAAGGATATGGAATAACATTCTAATCCTAGAAAATGGAGAAAAAATAATGGAGGACGGGTTGGAAACAAAAGCTCCCAGTTTCCTAGTTGACTAGCTTTTATCTTATCCATAGAAAAGCAGGAAAAGCAGAAAAAGCAAAATAAAGCAGAATCTGCTATAAAGTCCTGTATACTAATTCTGGATGGTCAAAAGGTGGTCAATATCAACCCAGAATTGGAAATAAATCATTCCTAGGATATAGATGGCATGTATTGACTTTAAGATGCAAATGGATGCCAACTAATTAAGCTAGTGGGTGAATAATTAATCAAATAATGATTAATTATTTTAGCCTAAGTTGTGAGTGGGTTTAATATATTCCTACAACATTTAGTTTCAATAGATGGGATTAGAATTGATCCTGAAAGAGTCAAGGCTATTTTGAATATAAGTCTTAAAAGAAGTAAGAAAGATGTTCAGTCATTCATTGGAAAAGTCAATTTTCTTAGATGGTTCATTCCAAACTTTCTAGAAACAATAAAACAGATAACGTCTATGCTAAGGAAAGACCAGGAGGTGAAGTGGACAACAGAAGCCAGAGCCTTATTTGAGAAGATCAAACAGGATCAAACAGAAGCACTAGTGCTTGTAAGCCCATACTTTTCAAAAGATTTTTTGACTTTCTCTTTTGCATCTCAAGATACAGTAGCTTCTGTTCTATTGCAAAAAAATGTATATGGATTAGAACATCCTATAGATTTCTGTAGAAAAACTCTCATAGATTTAGAATTGAAATATAGTACGCTAGAAAAACAAGCATATCCATTGGTAAAAGCATTGATTTTTTTTAGGATTTATATTCTACATTTGAAGATTATTGCTTATGTACCTAATGTTGCTATTAAAGAGATTCTAACTCAGCTAGATAGTGAAGGAAAGCAGGGGAAATGGATTGCAAAAATCATGGAATACGATGTGGAGATTAAACCTACCAAGCTTGTAAAAGGCCAGGGTCTAGCAAGACTATTGGTAGATTCAAATTGTGAATCCCTTGGTCTTCATTTGATAGCAAGTCAACCTATACAGGAGGAGTTGCAAACAGGGAAAGATAAGGAACATATTATGGATAAATATGCAGAATCAGAATGGTATGATGATATAGTTCATTTCTTGTTACATTTGCAGTGTCCTGCTCATTTGGATAAGAAGGCAATTATATCATTAAAATTGAAAGTCACCAAATATTGTCTAAGAAATCAACAGTTACATTGGAAAGATCGAGGGGGAGTGCTTCTCAGGTGTTTGGAGAAATCGAAGATTGAAGAAGTCATCTTAGAATTACATGAAGGTGCCTGTGGAGGTCACAAATATTCGAAGGCTACAACTTATAAAATTCTAAGGTCTAGGTACTACTGGCCATGTTTGTTTTCTGATGTCTATTAGCAGGTCAGGGCTTGTATTCAATGTCAAAAATTTGTTGGCAAACAAAAACTTGTGTCCTTACCTTTGAAGTCCATTATGGTAAATGCCGCTTTCGAGCAGTGGGGTCTGGATTTTATAGGTGAAATCAATCCTGCTTCTTCTGGGCAGCATAAATGGATACTTACAACTACTATTTTTTTCACAAAGTGGGTGGAGGCCATTCCTACACAGAACGCAATTGATAAGGTAATCATTGACTTCATTCAAGAAAATATCCTTAGTAGATTTGGTTGTCCTAAGAAATTATTAACTGATAATGCTAAGGATTTTAATTCTAAGGCCATGGTTACTTTTTGTGAACAAAATGGAATTATTCTAAAGCATTCTACACCCTATTACCCCCTGGGAAATGGCTTGTCAGAATCAACAAACAAAAATAAAATTCAGAGCATTAGAAAATTGTTAAATCAGAACAAGATATCTTGAGATTCAATGTCGAAGTATGCACTATGGGCAGATAGAATAACCACCAAGAAAGTAATCGGTTTATCTCATTTTCAGTTAGTGTATGGTACTGATGTTGTTTTTCCAATCCAATTAGGTATTCCAGTAATCAAGTTTTTTTCAGGATAGTTAAGAAGAGCTTAATGAGATTCAAAGAAGAATTTTCTCATTGATTGAATTGCAGCAGGCACGTAAAGCTCTAGCTGAAAAAGCTCAATCTTACAGGAAAAATATCAAGGAAAGATTTGCTTGGAATATAAAGGAGGATACTTTTTCTTTTGGGGACATGGTACTCAGATGGGATGGCATAAACGAGCAGAAAGGTAAGCATGGCAAGTTTGATAACTTATGGTTTGTCCCTTTTATAATTTCAAAGATTTTGGAAAATAATACCTTCATACTACAGACTCTAGAAGGTGAAGAATTGTCCAATCCAGTTAATGGATGATTCCTCAAACATTTTTACAGTTACTGAAGGTGAAAGAATTTTCACTCATTGTACATACTGGTGTGAGAAAGATAAAATAAAGACTCCAATTACCCAATGGAAGTTTGCTGAATAACAAGGAAATTTGAGTTTAGTTTATAGAAGGCATTGGTCTACAAGTTCTTGAAACCTCACAAGGAGGCTTTCATCCCTCAGTAGGAGCTAGATGTTAGGACTGAAAATTGTTCCTAGTATTTGTGTGTTGTTCTTCTCTAAAGGTTCATTTCTTATTTAATTTTCATTTTGAGCTTGTTCTAAATTTTAATAATTTTAATTGTCTTTTTGTTATAGATTATAGTTTGCTTTAATTTATTTCTTTTTCTTTCTTAAGTTTTTTTTTTAAATGGCTCATTAAGTATTATATATATTTTATATTCTACCAATGCTGACTTAGATTTATTCCAAGGTGTATGTCCAAGGTCTAACTCGTATTTTGAGCTCTTTGTCAAATATGTCATGAGGAGATTCCTGTAGCGCAAAATTCAAGATCTATACCATAAAGCGCTGCAGGAATCATGAATCATTGGGAAGAGTGGTTGATTGAGGATATAGCATGGTCGTTGCAGTTGAGGATAATGGGAACTCTTTAGACACCTGTTTAATGTATAATGACACATGTACATAACCCTGTTCCATCCCTCATGACAAATGTATGAAGTTGTGTGAATATGATTGAGAAAATCGTGGTTTTGAATTGCTATGGTTTCTAGCTTGGGTTTTGAATCTCACTGTTTCAGAGTGTAATTTGAGAATTCTTGAATTTCGATAAGGAAGTAAACAGGAAAAGTTACAGTATAGATATGGGAAAGAGTGGAAGGATTAATAGGTATGAACCTACAGACATGAGTTGGGCTTTTAAATTTCCAGAATGTGTAGTGCTATTCAGACCAACAAGGTGGTTTAGTTTCTTTGAGAAGATCACTGGTTTCAATCCTGAAGTTTCACATCATTTTGCCCATAATTTTATCAACGAGACTTTAACATTCAATACTCTCAGGTTCGAGCTAACAAATGATTTAATATCTGAAGCCATAGGTGTCCCAATAGATAGAGAATCCTGTTTTAAAAAATATTCCTTTCAGTTTCAACCCTTATGACTTCTTACTACTAGGAAATGAAACTTTAGATTGGGGCAAAGGAGTTCCATTAGAAAAGTTTAAGCCAGAATGGAAGGAAGCCATTGGTATTGTATAGAACTATATTACATGTGATGGCAGGTTCGCATTAGTATTTAAATACCATGTTAGATTTTTACAACATTTAAATCAGTAGTCCAAGATGAAATCACCCTTCTTTCTCTTAAAAAGTCTCCAGAAGATGTCAAATAAAGTTAAGGGACATTTCGACCATACAAACAATCAACATTTCTCCATGGCTTGATCAAATTGATCATATGCACAGTCTTGCAGAAGAAAAACAGGAGTTGGGATCACTTCTTATTCTGGTAAGGGTTTACTAATGAACAGGATGATCATGCAAAGAAAAGCTTGACCAAGAAATAATTTAGTTTTGTTAAAAGATTAAAAAAAGAGGTGTTGGAAGATTTAGTACAAGATAACCTCCAGGAAAATAGTTCGGGTCAAGGATTCAGAGATCCTGTTGATGAAGATCGAGGAAAAGCATTTGATGATGAGCGAGAGCACAGTTTGAAGAATGAAAAAGTGGAGAAGACATCTAATTTGAACCTTGATGAATATATTGGTTCAATAGAACATAAGAAAAGTTTTATATGTGTACAGGAAAGCTCAATTAAATTTTCTGTTGCAGCTGATTTGAAGGGTAATGTTTCACAAGTACCAGAGGTAAAGGTACAGAAGAAATCTCTTATGCAGTTGGAAGGATCAAAATGGAGGCCAAAGACTAGAGCCACAAATAAATTCAAAGTGAATATGAAGTGAATTTTAAACCCTAAACCGCAAAAAGAGAAAGTTATAGTCATTGAAGATTCTTCAGGTTAGGAAGATAATGAAAGTGAAGAAAATCTGAGTCCACTGCAAAATTGTAGTTAAGAAGATCATTTAATATTATCATAGCTGATTCAAGAAAACCATGAAGGTCCAGAAAAGCATGTTACTCCTATTATAGAACAGGGTATGTCTTCAGGAGCTTCGTTTGCAAAGGAAGCAATGAAGGATAGGCAGGAAGAAGATTTAATGTTTAAAAAGCTAAATATTCCATGGTTGTCAAACCAGGATTCTACATTGCATGGAGAGGTGGATATGGATTCAGAAGTTGAAAATATCAAGAAAAATTTGCAACAACATAAGTAACAGATTGATTTTCTTAATGAAACTAATGACATGATGGTAATGACATATAGGAGATTAAGAGAAGACCTGGAAGACATTCCTGCACACTATCATGAACTGATAGTTGTCTCGAAAGAAGCTTTGAAGAGAAAAAGAGAAATCCAGAATCAAGCTAAAGATTTAACCCAACAAGTTCAGAAGTTAGGCAAGCAGAATGAAATGTTATTAAACAGAGTTAGAAGTCTGGAAATAGAGCAAGAGCAAACTAAGAAGCAGTCTCATTCCTTAGAGGGGATCGCTATACTAGCAGAAGCAGACAAGTGGTTATGAATGCTACCTAATTTTCAGTTGTTAAATATTTTGTTTTGTTATAAAGCAGGCAGTAGTTAACATTTTAATGATTTAAAATATTTGAAATTAAGAAGTAACTATTTTTCTAACTAGTTCGAATTTAAACCTAAATGACAGTTATGAAACTACTCTAGTTTGTAAAATGATAAAAAGAGGAAAGTTGATTGGAGTGGGGTTCGATTTTTGTTGCAAGAAGGGTTCTAGAGCTGAGGACTTTGGACGTATGTTCAAGGTGATGCATTTTAACTCTCATGTAAGTGTTGAAGACTGATACTGATCTATATATACATATAGTCGATTTTATCTTCTATATTGTTTTTGTTTATGTCCTGTTTGACCACTCAACTCATGACTTCATTTCTTGATTAATGTTTTTATTCATGTAAATGCTTATGCGTTGTGGACATAACCAATACTGTGTTTATCAATGTTCATGGTTTATTTTTATTATTTATGTGTTTATATCTTAGTCCTTCATGTTATTTCATGACTCAGTTCATGTATTAGCTTGCTGATTGTTGACCTTCTTGTAAATGAACTTTCCAACCAAAAAAAACACAAAAACCAATTCCATTTTTGCTCTTTTTTTTTGAGATTGTACTAGCTTGTTCCTTTGTAGTCTAGGAATGATTTCTAGCACAAGCACAACCCATGAGTGGTTCCTTTAGTGTCTGAAACCTTGGTTTGCATGGATAATTATCCTACATTGCTCTTATTTAGAGACTTTGTTATCATGGCGTGCTTGAACCAATGAAAATGTATCTTGCTAGTAAGGTTGTAGCATCCAATCTCTTATTTATATATCCAAATATGATTAAGCATTCTCATCCACCAAGGGATATACTTGTCAAGTGTATGGAGTCTATTTCCTATTCCCTAGCTAGAGTTCCAATTTTCAAATTCAAGGAAGAATTCCCTCTTTCTATCATAGCAAGCATTGATTGGAAAATCCATAGGCCTCTGGCCCAACCCAAAGAGTGCAAAAATGTGGATGGTAGAGCACTGGAAGCCAAAAATAAAAGGACATGTAACTTGTATGAATGTGTCCGAGGGTATTTTATTTTTCATTTTTTGAAAAAAAGGATCTCATGTGTTTAAAGGCCCTTATTTCATGGGATATCATGGCATGGTTTTGTCTAGTGGTCATTGGACTTCAACCTAGAAGAAGAGATACCATTAGGCATTATTTGGGTAAGGTTTCCCCACCTTCTCTCATATTATAGGATGTGGAAACCCTTAGAGATATATAGGAAAAGTTGGACAAATACATTAACCAAGTTAATTCAAAAGGGAAACAATAAAACTATGCTAGAATATCTATGGAAATGGACTTTGAGAAGGGTTTTCCATGAGTAATAAAAATGAATATGGATGGTTAAAGTTACCAATAGGAATTATATTATGAGAATATACCTTTTAAGTGAATCTTTTGTCATGAGTACATGCACTTTACTAAAATATACACACAAAAAAAAAGTAGTTTATTCGCAAGCATGCAATGAATCCTTCCATTTATCTAGAACAACACACATTCAATGTAGTGGATAACGTATGCTAAAAGCAATAACCCAAGGTGTCATTTCCCCTAAACTCAAAGGGACCACAACACCCAAATGAATCTCATAAAAAATGCATTGTGTGAACAATAACATATGTGAGGTACTTGAGGTTTTAGAGGAAATAGGAAAGGAAAATTTTGAGGCAAAAGCATCTAAGATTCACATGGATCCTACATGTAGAGAATATATGGATTTAGAGGGTGATGATCCATTTGTGTCCCACATGAATCTAGAAAATACTATCCCAATATTGATAGAAGAGGAGAAAGTAAATGATGAATAGGAGGAATAGAAGGAAGCTAAGTACTCATATGAGGAGGAAGAAAAGGCCCCAAAAGAGGTAGCAAGTGTTTTGAATAAAAAATATCTCTAGTCAGAGATGTAGTTGAAGATTAAGAAAATCCTTTAGTTCTCAAGTTTCACTCGTATGACTCTTTGAATCCCCATCATACACTAAAGCTTTGAATAAATTCCATCACTCTTCCCCTCCCCTCACAAAAGGAAGGGAATCAAATCAAGAATGATGAGAAAAAGAGGCATAAACAAAAAATTATTTTGATTATCATAGCTCTTTGGAATCACTATTTAAAAGAGATTAGATTGTACTCCAATTGAGAAGAAAATAATGCTTTTTTCTTTTATTTAGCCATGCAATCGATTTATAAAAGTTAACCCGTGTATGCAACACTTTACAAGAAGGTGTAGATGTGAGAGAAAGTATTAGAAATTTCCCTCCATGCCTTTTGATGGGAGGATGAAAGACTTGAAAGTGGAAATCAACCTCTTTAAATTTTGTACTTCTATGTTGCACGCTTTGGCTACATCCTCTTTTAATACAAAATATAATTGTTTATGTTAGAATAAAATAATCTTGGTCTCCCATCCATCATTACCTTGTTTAGGTTCAAGAGGTTTCTTAGCCTTGAAATGGACAATGTTAGTTAAGAGAACTTATAAATTTGGAATGTAGGCGAAGGAGGTCATGTATGTCATCTCTTTTCATTCTTGATAATAGCACAACCAACGTAGTGTCAAACCAACAATCAAACTAGGAAGAGTAAATTGAGTGGGTAGGAAAGGTATCAAGGGACTCCTTGCTCACAGTATAAGAAACATGACCCCAAAACTCAAGCAACTTGCACTAGACCCATTTGCACCTTCCGAACTTTGTAATATAAAAATGCAACTTTGCAATAAATAAAAATTATCATACCAAGGAATTCGTTTAGCATGTTGGATTTTATAAAACAAAAATTCATTACTTAGTTTTCTAAATGAAGAATTTATTTTTTATTTGACTAATCTACCATGTTGTATTGAACTTAACAAAAGTAAGAACATCTCCTAGAAGGGCGATTTCCAAGATACAAGGGAAGGGATTTTCTCATTGTGGAACTTGGATTCCCATTCACGATCTAATTTGGAAAAACCACATAACCAAAATAAGTGCTCTATAGTGCCCTATTTTCCACATAACATAAACTTTGGTTAGACCACCTCCAAGTATTAGAGGCATTATGTAACAACCAAACTACCAAGGACTCAGTGACAAAGTGAAAATAGAAACCTTTTTGACTCCATAAATCGCTTCTAAATGGATTTTAGCTTATAAAGCTAGGTTTTCTATTTGAATTTAAGTGTCCACGTCTTATTCAATGCAGCATACAACACAAGATAAATTTATCCATTGCCATGTATTTATTGAAGTCCTTGGTATGGTTCCACATTTAAATTGTCCAACTAGCTACAAGAGCATATAACCAAGTTTAATGAATAAATTATATAGGATAAGGATTTTGAATTGTTCTAAAATTAATATGTATGGGTTTTTTATATGGATTGAGGTCTATAATCTTGTACCCTTTCCTTGTATTAACTCTAATCATTTTCCTCATTGGACCTAATAGAATGCAACCTTAGATACAAGTCTATGTGGAAGCCCAGTATGACTAACTTGATGCTTGCAAATGCTCTTGTAGTTGCGAATAATGCCAATAGATCCAATGATGAAATAGTGGTACCACCAAATGTGCCAAAATTTTGTATCATGGGTCTACCATGATGTAGTTCCAACCTTAAGCCCAAAATTACTATTATTATTCTTGCTAATGAATATGATAATGTCTTTAACTCTTTTAGGGATGAGAGATTATTGGTTACTTTTAGGCGTGTCTCTCCAAAAACTGTTTTGCAACTAGGTCAAGGAGGTTTAGGAGCTATGTGGATGGCATTGCCCTCAAACCCAAAGTCTAAATAAGGGATTCCTTTGTTTGATTTCGTTGAAAGGGACCATAATATGGAAATCCATAAGAAATGTCTTTCGATTTGCAAGAATATCTTGTGTTTTTTGCTTGCTCCGAAGGATTTTCAATGAACCATGTAAGTTATGATTTTTGCATAGTGTGGGTAGAACTTCTAGGTTTCCAAATGCAATCATGGCCCTTCTTGGAAATAATATTAGCTCTAGTAGGGAATTTTACTTTCCATGAGCTTAAGTTGTTTTTAAACCATAAGATTCAATGCAATGTCTATCTCAAGGTTAAATTGTCTAAGGACTTGAAGGAGTTTATGTTCACAATGGTAGGCAACAAGGTGCATAATCAATCAATAAATTACATTAACATACATACTATATGTTTTCAATGTCAAATTTTGAATCATTATATTCATCATTATGCATTGATGTAGTAGGACACCCTAGCCATGCAGATCCTGTTGGCCCCAACCAATCATCATCATACAAGCAATGACATAAAAGGGAGATGGACTCAAGTTGTGCTTAGGGATATAGGTACTAGGAATCCAAAGGCCTTGATGACTAAGGTCACTACACCAATTGGAACCTCAAGACCTCAAGATCTCATGGTGAACAAATCCATTCATCATTTAGGCTCTAGTTTATCCTATAAGAGAGGGACTCATGGATCTCATTCTCCCTTGTGTGGAAATAACACACAAAATTTGGTCAATGGCATGTTGAAGAAGGTTTTCCACCTCATCTTAGATGCTTGTTTTTAGAAAAATGTGCTTGCTATTATCTTCAACCCTTTTGATGCACACTTTGGCATTGGTGAGAATAAAGAGGAGATGTAATACATTATGAGTTCTCAATGGATTGTCTAGGGTTTAAGTGACCTCGGTAGAAGAACACAGTTTGTTAAAGAAATGTAACTGTGGAAGATATTATATTTTGTATTACTATTGTTATTACCCCTTTCAGAGAATTTGTTCCTTTGTTTAGGGATGTCATTGATGTAATTGGTCATGGAAAGTCTTGAGGTAAAACCTTCATTGTAATTCAGGTCAATAGTACCCACAAAAGTATTATTATAATGTATTTTTGAGTTCCCCAAGGAAAATCGGCCCTGATTGGGAGGTTAGGTCGGACCATTTGGGTTATTATACTTCTCCACTAATCAGTATAAATAGGAGAGGCACCTCCCTCATTTGGACAAGTAGAAAAAACAACATAGCTCAATAGTTGCGCTAGAGAGAGAAAGAGTAGTCCATATGGGAGAGAGGAGGCAGTCTAGTATTATACTTGGAGTCCTATAAGTCTTTATATTTGGGTCTTACACTATACTTGGTTGAAGTTTATATCGAGGAAATTTTGTTGGGTTTTCTTCCCCATGAGGGTTTCCCAGGATAAATCTCTGTGTTATTTTGTGTGGTTGTGCTTGCCTTTCTTTAAATGATCCTTTTGTATATGGTTATCATGCTAAATTTTTTTAGATCTTGTATAACCATTAAAATATTAGCATGGTATCATACACACCCTGAAATAAGTCTTTGTGCAGCTGAAACATTGCTACAACTACAACTATTGAAGATTAGGGTTTCAAGCTTAAAAACCCTAGAAGACAAAAACTAGTCATGTTGGTACTTTCGCTATAACTAGATATTGGAGAATGATACAAAGATGAAACTTTTACAGGACAAAGATGATATCTTTTTGTACCTTTTGTGAAAGTTTTAGCCTCATATTTCCTATACTTCAAGAGATATGATTCCTCCAAATCAGGGTTCCATTGTCCTCCAGAATGTAGTCATAAACAAGTGACCTAGGGAGATTTATTATATCTCAGGCTAGGAAGGTCCAAATCATGTTTATCAAGATGTTGAAGATAGGGTAAAAACTGCAGTTTTTGTGGTTGAATTTTTAGACCCCAAAGGTGAACCAGTGACACGTGGCCATATGTATAAGTTCGCTATGTTGTACAGTCATCAAACAAGCCACCTTGGGAAAATTCTCATAAGTCCCATTTGGTGAATCCAATTATGCTATAACACACGAGGTTAGAAAAAAGACAGATGAAACTACCCTAGGACGAAGTTTCAAACCCAAAGGAGCTAGAACTTTGTAGATAAACCCAAAACAAGATCAGGCAATTCTGTAGAAGAAATTGGAGAAAACTAGGGTTTCTTGTTCCAAGCAGTTCCCTCCATCGATCAGTTGAAAAATGAGGACTATCAAAATTACCTTAGGAGGCTGCATATGTCTATGGAATAAGTTTCTCATTCTGTGGATCTTCAATTTTTGACCTAACACTCTTGCTGGGGAAAACTAGGGCATCAGATATTTTGCAGTTATGTCCACAGTTTTGGGAAAATGACTATGTTTCTTAGCTTGCCTTGAAGAGGCACATATTTCTATCCATTCAGATCTGAAAGATACCTAAGTTTAAAAATTAGGGTTTCTCTATCAAACCCTAGGTCCATCAAAAGGATTCTTCCAGAAAAACTTTCAAGCAAGCATCAAGTTGAAGCAATCTCATTGGTAAGCTCTATCCTCTCTATTTCCATTTGAGGTTCTCATTTTTATCATGATGAGAAACTATACCAAGATTGAGGACAAACTTGAAATATTTGAGAAATTCTAAGCATGGAAGTATAGAGTGCTTCTCATACTTGAAGAAGCATGACATGGAGCACTATGTCAAAGAATAAGTTGTAGATCCAAAGGGAGATGAACTCAAAGCAAAGAACAAGAAGATGAGTATTTTCGTCTCCATTGGATATTACATGTATCGTCCTTGAAGACTCCCAAGGATATGTTCGATGCAATGAATAAATCATACGAAGATGACCTTTATAACTCAACTCAAGGATGTGAATATGCAAATGCCATAAAACTTTCAATGTTACTTCACAAGGAGATCTCAGCTCAAGGAGCAATTAGAATCCATTGGAGACAATGTCAAAGAAGTAGAAGCATAGATTACAACTTTGAATGGTATTTCAAGTTCAGTCGAGGGAGTTGTTCTAGAAGGAAGATCACCTATGGAGGAATGCATGTAAGAAGGCGCTTGATTGATGGAAATAGAAGAAGAGATGGACAAATATGACAATCAAGCTTTAACAACTCATGCTAAGAAGATAAATAACAAGAAGGAAGAACATTCTCATAAAGAATAGAAGGAAATATTACAACTCAGATGTTCAGTTGTGATGGGAAAGAATACTTTGCGAAAGAAAGTTCCAAGAAGGAAGAATGGAAGGATGATTTGATCAGGAAGTACCAATTGATCATATAGAATGATGTTTGGATATGAGTTCGAGACATGAAGGGAATTTTTGTAAAGTCTTCCAAGAAGATCTACAAGATCAAGTATACAACAGATCGAAGTATCAAAAGATACAAAGCAAGGTTCATGGTTTCTATTAGAAAGAGAGAGTCGATTATGGCAAGACACTTCTCTAGGGGCTAGACATACCTCTTCAGTGGTGTATATTACACTAGACAGTTGGTGTAATCAAAGTAGAAGAACAGATCGAGCAACCGACAAGGTTTGAGACTCTCTGCAAAGAACCACCTATGCACAAAAGGATTTGTACAAGCTCAACAGGAAACCATGGGATAACGCATAGAGTTACATGAGGATCTTGAGGATCAACTAGAGTGATGGAGATCCCAACCTTTACTACAAGGTTGAAGATAGAAGCCTACAAAGGATGAGAAGCTGATAGATAGGTGCAAGAGATAACTTTTGACAAATCTCAAGATGAAGGATCTTGATATCTAGTGACCTTGACTGGTGACATAAATGGATGCAAAGAAGATTATTAGAAGAGGAGGCTACCTGTCACTGCAATTTCCTGATGCAGAGAATACAATATGGATAGGGAGGATGGTGCTCCACCTCAGAGGGAGTGACTACGGTAGATCTCAAAGTTTCAGAATCTTGACATGATTCTTGGGGTTAGAGGAATGATGAAATCTGGCGATTTCTCCTTATCCAAGAAAAAATTGCAGAGCAAACGGTGTGGTACCTAAAAGGTATTACAGAGTTATGATGATTGGGTTGGTAGTGCTACAAACAAAAATATCACTCCATCATGTTACAAAAAAGCAGACGAGTGTTTCTCTTAGTACAACCAAGGATGAATATATTGCAGCTGAAAAGAAAGCAAGGGAATATTCCTCAAGTGATATGATGCAGAAGAATTATACCAATGGAGATAAAAGATAACACTCTTATCCATTTCAACATTGGATAAGAAGGGATGCATTGGTGGGACACACAGATTCAACACCAATACACAACTCTATGTGATATGTGGTGTAAGAAGACTTGCCCAATATTTTCTATCATGTGCAAGATAGGAACAGGTCCTTAGAATCAGACGATGAAGTTGAACACATTTGATAGAGACTCCAGTAATTCAAGAAGACAGAGATCAAGATGGAGTCTGCCAAACAAACAAAGATAAGTATTTGAATTGTTGTTTCCTATGTATCTAGTTGTTCAGTTATGTACATAGATATGTTCCTAGATTTAGGAAGTGTATTATGCATGTTGGAGTGTTTCACATTTATGAACAATTAACTACTAATATACATATGATGGGTAAGTGTCTTATGGTGTTGTACAACAATCCATTGCTACTTTTCTAGAATGAAACCTCTTTGTCGACATAATTTCTTGGTAGAGATGGAAGGCATCTAGAAAGTTATCGAATGTATAAAGGATATGGATGAATGTTGTATTCGCTGAAATAGCTGCATAATTATATAACACATATCTTTATGCATAAGAATTTGTCATTATGAATATGTTATGAAATGTTTCTAATCATACAACTATATTTGAATTGTAGGAAGGATTGTATGCAATCAACTACAAGAGAATAGCTGATGAAGTTTTGGATGTACGACGAAGTTGCGGATGTACGATGAAGTTGCAGATGTACGATGCAATTGTGAATGTACAAAAGGAGAATGATAAAGAAAAAGTTACAGAAGGGAGCTGTAAATATTAAGCATGATCCTACAGAGGAACATGTGGCAGATGTGTTGACTAAGCCTCCATCTCATGTAAATATTGAACACTTTTGAGACAATCTTGGTGTATTCCAAAAAGACCTCTGTGGAAAGAGGGAGCGACTGCAAAAGATCTCCGAGTTCGACATGGTACGACAGGATGGACAAATTTCTGATGGACTAAGGCTTTACCAAGAGTAAAGTGGGTTCCAACCTTTACTTTGAGGTTGAACGTAGAAGACAGGTATATGTAGATGACCTGACAGGAGAGGACAAACTCATTATAGATGCAAAGAGGAAGTACTAGAAAGAGCACCTCATGATGATGTTTTAGTTTGGGATCAGGTGTGATCATGACTTGGCAAAAAGAAAACCAGTGTTTCCCTCAGTATAGCCGAGGATGAGTACATTGCAGCATGATTTAGCTTGTAGCGAAGCAATATGGCAGGATTGTTTGATGTCGAGATAAATGCAACTAATATGTATTGTGAAAACAAGAGTTGCAGAGAACTCAATGTTTCATAAAGTCCGAGATATGGTGTAGAGAGGATCCGTGAAGCTCCAGTATGTTCCTACATAGGAACAAGTTGTGGAAGTACAAGAAAAGAATAATGAGCCCCATAATAGAGATCCTAGTTGTATCTTCGTGGGTAGATCCCAAATGTTTGGTGACATCGGCAAGGGTGGATCCTAGTATGACTGGTCATATCACTAAGGGTAGATCCCAACATGGTTGGTGGTATCCTCACAAGGAAGATCTAATGAAGGTTGGTCGTATCTTAAAATAGGAAGATCCTAATGAGTTATGTTCTGGAATTCATTTCCAGATGTTGTCGTTCGACATTCATTTGCGGACACTGTGGTCTGGAATTCATTTGCAGACATTGTGGTCCGACATTCATTTGCAGATGTTGTGGTCTAGCATTCATTTACAGATGTTGTGGTCTGAAATTCATTTCCGGATGTTATGGTCTGGCATTCATTTATAGATGTTGTGGTCCAACATTCATTTGTGGACGTTGTGGTCTGGCATTCATTTGGAGACGTTGTGGTCCGACATTCATTTGTAGATGTTGTGGTATAGAATTCATTTGCAGATGTTTGGCATTCATTTATATATGTTATGGTTCAACATTCATTTGTGGAAATTATGGTCTAGCATTCATTTGTAGACGTTGTGGTCTGACATTCATTTGCAGACGTTGTGGTTTGGCATTCATTTGTAGATGTTGTGGCATTGCATTCATTTGCGGATGTTGTGGTCCTGCATTCATTTGTGGACATCCCAATATATTTTGATGTTGTGGGTAATTTCACATTAAGTTGTGATGTTGTGTTTATTGCAGGTGATGTTCAGGATAAGGATACATGCGATGAGATGTGATGACGTGATGATATGTGACGCTCGTGATTATGTGACGAGATGTGATACTCATGATGATCCAATGAGATGTGATGATCATGATGATGCGACGAGATGTGACGCTCGTGATGATGTGACGAGATGTGATACTCGTGATGATGCGATGAGATGTGATGTTCGTGACGATGCGACAAGATGTTATGCGATGTGTATGATGATGCGACGAGGTGTGATACTCGTGATGATACGATGAGATGTGATGAGATGTGACGCTCGTGATGATGTGATAATCACGATGATGCAGTGAGATGTGATGCTCGTGATGAGATGTGATACTTGTGATGATGCGATGAGATGTGATGTTCGTGATGATGCTACAAGATGTGATGCGATGCTTATGATGATGCGATGAGATGAGATACTCGTGAGGATGAGACGAGATATGATATGATGCTCATGATGTGATGATTGAGATGTGATGTTCCATGATGTTAATATCCCATAGATAATGATGATGTTGATATAGTTGTGAAAACTTCTTATTATGTAAAGACTTACCAGTCAGTTGTGCATATGTATTGTTGTGTTATAGAATACATTCCTTGTTAAGAGGGAGTGTTAGAGAAATATAACTGCAGAAGATATTCTATTTTGTATTATTATTGTTATTACCCCTTTCATAGATGTTGTTCCTCCAATTAGGGATGTCATTGATTTAATTGGTCATGTAAAGTCTTGAGGTAAAACGTCCGTTGTAAGTCGGGTTAGTAGTACCCACAAAAGTATTATTAAAATGTATTTTTGAGTCCCCCAAGGAAATTTGGCCCTGATTGGGGGGTTAGGTCGGCCCAATTGAGTAATTAGACTTCTCCACTAATTAGTATAAATAGGAGACGTGCCTCCCTCATTTGGACAAGCATAAAAAGTAGCATAGCTCAGCAGTTGCGTTAGAGAGAGAAAGAGTAGTCCATCTGAGAGAGAGGCGACAGTCCAGTATTTTTCTTGGAGTCTTATAAGTTTTATTCTTTCGGTCTTACAATGTACTTGGTTGAAGTCTATATCAAGGAAGTTTTGCTGGGTTTTCTTCCCCATGAGGGTTTCCTAGGATAAATCTATGTGTTCTTTTGTGTGGTTGTGCTTGTATTTCTTTCAATGATCCTTTTGTATATGGTTATGATGTTATGATGCTAAATGTTTTTAGATCTTGTATAACCATTGAAATATTAACACAGTTCACCAAGTCATGTCCTTTAGTGTGTAGGTTGCATACATGAAATTAAAATTCAAGGCTTCTAGTTTAAATAACCTTGTTTGTTATATGGTTGAGTTCTAATCCTGTTTTTTATATCATAATGAAGGGAAGGGGGGTCTTGCTACCTTTATTTCCCCTGGACTTATTGGTGCAATTATCGTTTGGAACATTGACCCTATTTAAGGAGTTTTGTGGAATTTTATTAAATATTGAACATCATATTATAGCATTGGGAAACATATATGCCTCCATTGATTGAGGGAGACAAGTAATTGATCGACTTTGGATGTTCAATGAACTTTAAAATTCACATTGGTTGCTTTGTGGTTACTTTGATATGGTTGAAAGCTAAGATGCCAAGATGATAAAGAAGCAAAATCACATGTAAGAATTATTTGTGGTGAGAAAGAAACCTATATGGATTAAGTCTGACTTGAAATTTATGACCCAAATAACCACGACTCCTAAGAGTGTGGTTTATATAGAAAATTTTCTACAAGGGTCATGGCATATATTATAGAGATTGGGTATTAAATCCATGTTGTTTGAACAAAATTCCTTCTACTTCAATTCCTCTAGTGGCAAGCATGTGTGGCCCAATGGCATGTCCACTCTCTTACCATTTCATGGCATGGTTTACGATTTCATGCGGTGTATATAATATGTGTATGCATGAGACTATATATATTATGAATGTATCCCACCTGCAAAATATTGATAGCCTTGCTTACTTTATGATCGTGGGAACACTATGTTGAGGCCTTTGGAGATGAGGGTTGATAGTTTGGTGGGATGAAACCATGAAACCATCTCTCACACTATGGCGTTTATGAGGGGTCATGGTCAATAGAGTGTAGCCATCCTTCACAACCATAACTAGGTTGTTAAAGAGTAATTTGAAGAAGAATCTAAATGTTTGCAATCGAATCCTTTTTGTGAAGAAACATAAGTGTGTGTTGTTAACTCATGCCACCTTTTATGAGTGGTTGAAATCCATTAAGATCAAGGAGATTATATTTTATTTCAATTACATTGGATCAATATATGGAACAAACCCATGAAGGTTTTTTTCAAATCCCTAACTACTAAAGAAGTCGGTAATGGTTATCAACCCTTAAAAATTTTCCTAGAAAACCACATACTACAAAGTGATCGAATCAGAATATGCTTCATACTACAAAATGGTTTTCCAATCCCAAAAAATTACCTAGGAGGAAAAGGTGGTTATGCAAAAACTCCTTAATATGGTTTCAATGTAGAAGAAAAATGAACAAAAGCGTTCATGTGATCAAGCCTCATCACTAAATGAGTGGTAAGAATTAATCCAAGGAAAATGTATAAGGACAAACCACCTACACTTGATGGCTCCCTATATGAATTTTATAAGGTGGAATTTCATGTTGAATCCAATTTATAAGCATTGACATAATTAATCAAAGTTTCATTAAGTTCATTCCCAAAGAAGGTACTTGAAAGTTGATAACTAAATTGGGGTTTGTCATGTCACTTCACACTTCAAATAAGACTTTAGACAAGGCCTTTTCCTTTTTTTGAAGCATGTTTTACGTGAGATAGCAAGGGCATAGTAGATAGTTTCTATTTGAGGGTATTATATATTAGAAAATGTTATCAGTATTTGGGAGGGCATGAAGTTAGCTCGAGTCTCTAACCTAGACATTATCTTCATCAAAATTGATTTTGAAAAGGTGTATGATAAGCTAGAATGATCATTTATATTGTGAATGCTTATGGATTTGGGCTTCAACTCTCTTTACTAATGTTTTTGCACTCTTTTTGAAATCCATGTCTACCTCTCTACTGGAACATGAAAGTCTAAGGAGGTGGGATTGATTTGCTTAATTATGTGGGGTTTTCCACCTGTACCAACCTTATATGTTTTAGATACATAATCCCTAGTCTACTTGTGCGAAAAAAGTGGGGGTGAGACTTAATAAAGGAATCATGTTGCTTGAAACAAATCTTGGCTAGTTGGTGAACAATCACTTCACTGATGATCCTTTCCTAACTATTCTTGGGGAACAAACCTGAAAAGAGAAGACAATGGATCACCTTGATGTCTTATATCTTGTTTATAGCTATAAAATTGAATGGAATAAAACCCCTTGTTATGGATAGAGCCAACAATCAGTCCTGCATGGGTTGTCCTCTCAAACTTGAGTATAGTTTTTTTTTTAACACAAATGAATAAATTTAATTTTTATGGAAGGATGCTGGTTTTTTTTTGGAAATTACCAATCAACCATGTTACATTTTTCAAAAGAACCAAATGCTGCTCTTCTCCCAACCAGGAGGAAATCGAGAGAAGAAAAACAAATTACAGATCTTATCAAGAGTGATTACGGAATAGAACGGAAACAACTGGTTTCCCCATTAAGGCTAAGAAACCCTTGATATAGAAGACAAGATTTGTTAGCCATGGATTGAGCAAGTTTATTTAAGTCACGGAGAATATGAAAAGATTCATTCATCTCAAAATATTTCATAATTATCCCGATTCTCTACAGAATTCTGTTTAAGGAAAAATTGTTGAAGCTGTCAGCTGAATTCAAATATTTTATCAGCAACTCTGAATCACCAAAGATTTGGACGGACTTAAAGACATTCTCCTTAGCCAGTTGGACCTCCAAAAGAAGGCTGTAGCATTCATCTTGATTATTTGACATGGAGCCAAGACCCTAGCTAAATATGATACTGGTCAATCTATCAGGAGAGAGAATAATACCTCCAACACCAGAGGCCCTATGATTCCCCTTGGAGGCACCATCAAAGAAAATGGCTGATGAAGCTGAATTCAACCAATTTTTCTTAAAGGAATCTTGATTCCCATGAAACCTCCAAGAAGGAGAATCGACAGGCTTGACCCGTAGCAAACATTTACCTGGAGTTCGTGGGCAAGATCCCAAACAGAAGGATGAAATATTGGAAATCGACTGCCCAATAGACTCAGTGAACCACAATTTAGACTTTAAAGGCACTACCTGGGGGAACGGTCTTTGATCTTTGAAAATGCAACAATTCATGGCAATCTAGATTGCCCACCACGTAAATTTCAGAATAGAGTTCCAGTTATGATGTAGGATTTCTGAATGCGATTTCAAAGGTCAATTTTCATGCCAGGCAATACAAAATTCAATTGCTGAGTTCTGGATAGAAAACGAGCTTGATACATCATGTAGTATTATTTCCAAAACCGATCTTGAGAATGCACAATCCACTAGCAGGTGATTAGCCGTCTCCAGGGCATATTTGCACAGACAGCAGCGGAAAGGACCTTCGAATCCACGTTTCATAAGATATTCACCTGTCAAAATCTTATTATTTAACACCAGCCACGCAAAGAAATTTACTTTCGGCAGGCAATGAGAGTACCGAACCAGTTTCCAGATTGCTGATGGATAGACTGGACAATAGGGGGTTTGAAGAGCAGAACAACCTTTGGAGACCGAATAGAACCCATCCGAACCCCATCCCTAGCTGTCTTGTTGGGTGTAGTGAATAGGTGCAAGACCAGATAGTGCAGAAAACAATAAATTTTTTGTGTGGAAGAAGGCATTTAGGAAGGTCCGGGAGAGACCAGCCAATCCAATTTCCAACAAAATCCCAGGAATTGATATCATCCAATCGAATCAAAACTTTATTGGTTGTCCAATTCATAAGCTTTGTTAATGGAATTACAGAGGAGAGAGGAGGATTCCCAAAATTTTTATCCTCCCAAAGACGGATTCACTTCCCATTCCCAGGGATTCTAAAAAGATGATTATTAAAAAAACCAAAACCTTTTCTGCAAGAGTTCAATATAGCAGTGCCAGGTAAGGTGTTTGCAGCAGTAGCTTTTCTTAGGGAGCCTCCCTTAAGGTATTTCTTTTAGAATATCTGATTAACTGGATGATTTTTATTCACATATAACTGCCAGATAAGTTTTCCACTCATTGCCAGGTTAGCCAATGTAGGGGATCAAATTTGTAGACCGCCCTCTATCATAGGTCTCTTGAGAACTTCCCAACTTACCAAATGCATCTTTCTTTGACCTTATTTTCTGCCATTCCAAAGAAAATCCTGAAGAAGTTTTGAAAACTGAGTTGTAATGCTCTTTGGGGCAAGCATCAGAGAGGCATGGAAAATTGGAAATGCTAAAAGGACTGCCTTGATTAGAATGAGTTTCCCAGCCTTGATTAACCAGTGATGATCCAGATGGGTATAGGTGGCCACCCACCTATTCCACTGGCTCAAAATAGTTTCTCATGTTGAAAATTTTCTTGTAATTTTCTGCAATTTTTTAGTCCTAAACTTTTGGGGCCGTTTTAAGGCCCTAAACTATATTTTTTGGAGATTCGAGGCCAAATGGTTGCCATCAACATCCATTTGGCCAACCAAAAGTTGTAAAGCTTATATAGACCTTTCCAATGAGCTATCGAATGCCCAAATCGGAGATCGTATGCAAAAGTTATGACCTCGGGAAGTTGACTGTTCAACTTACCACCTTGGGGCCGCAAACTTTATGACGGTTCATCTTCTAGGGTTATGTTTTGGACTTTTGGAGTTCTCACCTCATTCTTATTATAAATAGGCCCCTTTGGCCTCATTTTGTATTCATCTTGTCATGAGTGAGTGTAGCTTCCACGTCTCTTCTCAGAGATACATCTACCACCATTCTAGCTACTTTTGAGTTTGTTCTATTTCATTCATTTAATAGAATCTGAGTTCACTGTATTACTGTGTTGATCGCCATATATATCTGTGCATTTGAATATATATATTCTATTTCATTTCGTTCTCACATAAATCCACATCAGTGGTATTAGAGCTTTCTGCTCTTGTGGTTTCTTGGTGCATGTCCCCGACAAGATCTGAATATCGAGAGCTGGGTCTCGAACTAGTTGAGCTTGGGGAAAATACTTCTCATCGTCCCAAGAAGCCTCAGATGGAAGGAGAAGAAAAGAGAGATGACGAAGCAGGAGATCTTATTAAAATGTTGCTCGAGGAAGCCCTCACGTGACAGACGAACGAGACGATGGATAAATTTCCCCAGATCCTTCAAAGAATGCCAACAGCAACGGACGCACCTTCAACGAGCAGCCATTTTCGGGGGTGCGAATCCCTTCAAGGTACAAGTTAACTTTGACATCCCCTTATTTGAAGGAAAGATAGATGCAGATGCTTTAGAAAAATGGTTAAGTCTGTTAGAGGGTTACTTCTCTATTCAAAAAATTTTCGACAGTGAAAAGATCACCTTTGCGCTCCTCAAGTCCCTCCCCCATGTCAAAGATTGGTGGGATGGGTACTGTGAGAGGCATGAAAAGGATGACGCTGAGATATTCAAAATAGAACCCACTTGGGCATATTTTGTCGAGGTCGTCAAGGAGGAATTCTACCCTGTTGAAAACTATGATGATCAATACACTCGGTGGACGGCATTGCACCAGGGAAGAGACCAAACAGTGATGGAGTATACTAATATATTCCATACCCTGCGCTCAAATATGGGTATTAGAGACTAAGAACGACACTTGGTTTTAAAATACCGAAGTGGGCTTCACCGGTACTTTCAGTCAAAGATGGATTTCCTGGACATATCCTCACTGGGAGCAGCTTACCGATACGGTGTCAAAATCGAGCAAAAGTTTAAGCAAAAGAATAAGCAGGATTTTGGGTCCATAAATCAACAGCAGAAGTTGGGAAAAATTGGCCCTAACTCACAACCCAGAGGACAGAGAAAGGATGGTCAAATTCCCAACAGCTAGTCAAAGCTACAAACAAAGAAGGGTAACGGGAAATCGAAGAAGGACACCGGCAAGTGGTGCGAGTTCCATAAAAGCCCCTGGCACAACACTGATGAATGTTGCTCAAAGCAGTCATTGTTGGTCGAGGAAAAATCCTTGGATCCAGACTCTGAATCAGACACTGACGCAGAGAAAGAAAGGGGCAAGCAAATCATTGACGCAGAACCTAGTGCCACCATAACAACCACAAAGATCCAGGTAGAAGAGCCAGAGGAGCCAGAGGTAGTGGAGCGCCTCTTCCACTCACAACTATGGGTGCAAAGGACTCCTCTACATTTCATTGTCGACAATGGTAGTCAGAAGAACCTTATTTCAGCTGAGGTCATCAAAATATTGAAGCTTCTGACAGTTCTGCATCCCCAACCCTACAACATTGGTTGGCTGAGCCATGGACGAGACATCCGCGTCAGTCAACAGTGCCGCCTCTCCTACAGTATCAAGCCCTTCAAAGATGAGGTAATTTGTGATGTTGCCCCAATTGAAGTTTGTGATGTTATCTTAGGAAAACCATATATGTGGAAACACCATGTTGTGTATGAGTCTAGGCCTCGTAGTGTCATTATTACTTTGGGAAAGAAACTCTATAGGATACCAGAGACACTTCCTGCTACTGCAGTGTCTCTCATCACAGCGAAACAGTGTAGGAAGGTAATCTCCCAGACAGGTAAATTCGCACTCTTCATGGTTCATTCTGAGGGGGAACGAAATATCACAACAACATCCACCACCTCCACACAGAATCCCTCTATGCAGCAGAAACAGGTGGACAAGATTGTGGAATCATACAAAGACATATTCACCACGCTTGTTGGGGTTCCAGTACATTGTCAAGTCAAGCATTCCATTGATTTGATACCTGGTGTGCCTTTACCTAATGGTCCAGTCTACAGGCGTTCCCTCATGGAGAATGAAGAAATCAAATGCCAGATTAAAGAGCTATTCCAAAAGGGGCACATCTGACCTTGCTCCTCACCCTGTGGGAACCCAATTGTGCTGGTACAGAAGAAAGATGGTACATGGCGACTCTGTATTGACTACTGAGCTATAAACAAGATCACAGTCCAGAATCGGTATCCCATTCCCCGGATCGATGACCTCCTTGATCAGCTGAAGGGGGCCAAGTATTTCAGCAAGATTGACCTGAAGTCTGGTTATCATCAAGTGCCAATTGAGTAGACCGATGTCTGGAAGACTGCCTTCAAATCTCGGGAAGGCCTTTTTGAGTGGATGGTCATGCCTTTCGGCTTGACTAATGCTCCCGCAACCTTCATGAGGATGATGGATGAAATTCTACGGCCATTCACTAATTCCTTTGTGGTCGTATATCTAGATGATATCCTCATCTACAGTAGAACATGGGCAGAACATCTCTAGCATATCCACCAGGTCCTCAGCACCCTACGACAACACAAGTTATACGCCAATCTAGAGAAGTGCTCATTTGGCATGGAAAGGGTTCAGTATCTAGGATACATTGCGGACAAACACAGAGTTCATGTAGATCCGGCCAAGATCCAAGCCATTCGCGGTTGGCCGACCCTGACAAATCTCACAGAGCTTCGCAGCTTCCTAGGCCTTGCAAACTTCTATCGCAGATTTGTGTTGGGATTCTCTAATATTGCTTAGTCCATTACCTAGGTAACCAAAGGGGGATCTAAGGCCAAGTTCATTTGGTCCAAGCCACAACAACACGCATTTGAGGAGCTGAAGCAGCGCCTATGTTCGGCGCCCGTCCTTACCTTACTATATCTACAACAACCCTTTGAGATCGAAACAGATGCTTTGGACTATGCTATTGGTGTGGTCCTCACTCAGCATGGCCATCCAGTGGCATATCACAGTGAGACACTTTCAAATACAATCAACAAGTACCCCACATATGACAAGGAAATGTACTCCATTGTCCAAGCCTGCTGCCAATGGAAGCATTACATCCTTGGAAAACTTAACAGTCATCCACACTAATCATAAGCCCTTGCAATTCATGCAAACCCAAGGAAAGTTACAGAATGACCGCCACCAGAAGTGGTCCACTTACTTGCAGCAGTTCCACTTGAACATTAAATATAAGAAGGGAAGCATCAATCGAGTCGCTGATTTCCTCAGTCGACCTCCAGTGGCGGCATTAACCACAGTGCTCAACTCTTGCGGCCACGAGACATCTCCGTGGCCTCAACTATATGGAAATGATCCCAATATCACCCCTATCTATCAATCATTATGTGCAGGTACACCAGTTGCAGACTTTCATCTTCAGGAAAGATTGTTATGCCACCTAGGCCATCTCTGTGTTCCTTCAAGCGAGCGTGCCAAGATGATTTGGGAGGCACATTATAGTCAAGTGGCAGGGCACTTTGGTATTGAGAAGACAATGTTAGTTTTGCAGAAGTATTTTTATTGGCCCAAACTCCGACAAGACGTCGACAGATATATCAAATCATGCACTGCCTGCGCCATCGCAAAACCAACTGTTAAAAAGCAAGGGTTAAACACTCCCCTTCCCACTCCAAATGGGCCATGGGAATCCATCTCCATGGATTACATGTTAGGACTACCTTCAACTAAGCATGGTAATGACTGTGTTTTTGTGGTTGTGGATCACTTCTCTAAGATGACCATTCTGATAGCTTGTAAGAAGAGCATCTCTGCTGAAGCCACTGCTAAGCTATTCTTCGAGCATGTTTGGGTTTATTTTGGGATGCCATAGACTATAATTTTAGATTAGGACAGTAGGTTCCTGAGCACGTTTTGGTCTAGTCTATGGTCCTTGATGGATACCAAGCTCACCAAATCGACTGCCTTCCACCCCCAGACTGATGGACAAATAGAGGTAGTCAACCGAGTGATTGTGCATATTTTGAGAATGTACAATTCTAAACATCCCCGCACATGGGATGAGAGCCTTCCTTATGTTCAACATAGCTATAACCGAGCTCTGCATAGCTCTACCAGTCACAACCCTTTTCAGGCATGCTTGGGCTTCCAACCATTGGCCCCGATTGATGTAGCTCTACCCCTTGCATCCACACAGGAGCAACCTTCCCATGCTCAGGCCGATAAGGCCACAAGATTTGTTAAACGAATCCATCACATCCGCCAACAGTTCCATGACATTCTGGAGAAGTCCAATACTATAAACAAGCAGCGACATGACCAACATCGGGTTCCACGCAAGTTCCAGGTTGGGGATAAGGTTTGGTTGCATTTACAGAAAGGGAGGCTGAAAAGACCCCATCGCAAGCTTCGTCCACTTCGATATGGGCCATACACCATCACCAAGGCAGTCGGTGATAATTATTTCGAATTAAGCATTCCTCCATTCCTTGGCTTGCACCCACTATTCAAGGTGGAACTACTTCGACCATATTTCCTACCACTGTTGGACACCTCGGATGTGGCAAAACAATTGACACCTATAGAGCTTAATCCCGACTGCATGGAACAAGCAACCATTGATCAGATCATGGACAGACAGGTTAAAGGAACCCACCAGCAGAAGATCCAACGATATCGAGTTGTTAAAGCAGGGCAACTCATCCACCAAGGCAAGTGGCTCACTAAGAGTCAAGTTCAGCAGAAGTTTCCCCATTTGATGGGGGCACTCAACGCAATGGAGACCATTGCTTCCCAAGGGGGGAGGAATGATCCAGATGGGTATAGGTGGCCACCCACCTATTACACTGGCTCAAAATAGTTTCTCATGTTGACAATTTTCTTGTAATTTTATGCAATTTTCGAGTCCTAAACTTTCGGGGCCATTTTGAGGCCCTAAATGACATTTTTTGGATATTCGAGGGCAAATGGTTACCATCAACATCCATTTGTCTGACCAAAAGTTGTAAAGCTTAGATAGACCTTTGCAATGAGCTATCGAATGCCCAAATCGGAGATCGTGTGCAATAGTTATGACCTTGGGAAGTTGATTGTTCAACTTACCACCTTGGGGCCGCAAACTTTATGACGGTTCATCTTCTAGGGTTACGTTTTGTACTTTTGGATTTCTCACCTCATTCTTATTATAAATAGGCCTCTTTGGCCTCATTTTGTATTCAGCTTGTCATGAGTGAGTGTAGCCTCCACGTCTCTTCTCAGACATACATCTACCACCATTCTAGCTACTTTTGTTTTACAGTTTGTTCTATTTCATTCATTTAATAGAATCTGAGTTCACTGTATTACTGTGTTGATAGCCATATATATCTGTGCATTTGAATGTATATATTCTCTTTCATTTCATTCTCACATAAATCTAGATCAAGTGACCTCCCCAAGAAGAGATTTTGGATTTTAACTTGGCTAACACCTCTAAACAGAGAGAGGGAGGAGACGGGCCTAGAGTTAAAGGCATCCCCAAATACTTGATCTTTTCCCATTTGTCAAAACCAAGAAAGCCCATGCATTTTGAAATTCTACTAATTGCTGAATGTTCCACGTTCCAACCATAAACTGCGCTTTTAGATTTGTTGATCAGATCTCTAGAGATTAGAGAGAAATTTTGGAGGATGGTATCAAATGCTTGAGCAATCTTCATAGATGCTCCTCCAAGGAGAAGGGAGTCATCTGCAAAAAGAGAGTGATTAATTGGATCATACCTTTAGCAATTTTTATACCCAAGATGTAACCATCTTCCTTTTCAGCTATGAGTTTTCTATTAATATCTTTAGCCATCAATATATACAGGAAGGGGGACATCAGACAGCCTTGTCGAAGGCCTCTAGAAGCCTTGAAAAATTCGGTTGGCCTACCATTAACTAAAGGCACAATCCAAGGCCCATTAGTGCATGCCTTGATCAAATTAACAAACTCTGAGCAAAATCCAAAAGATAACAAGACATCATACAGGAAGGATAACTTTACACGATCAAAAGTGTTCTTCCTATCCAGCTTTATTATCATACCTGCTTAGCTAAGACATCAGTATTTCATTTCATTTTCATAACAAAAGCATATAAGCAGGATCACTGAAAGAAACTGTATCACAAGAACAACACAGATTTATCCTAGGAAAACCCTAAAGGAAAAAACCCAGCAAAAGCTTCCTTAATATAGATGCCCCAAAAAGATAAAAGATAAAACCAGTAAGGAGATCAAAGCCTGATCCTCCTCCTTCTCCAGCTACTCTTCTCCACTAATGCGCTACACAAGTGAGAGTGTGTGTTCCAAATGAGGAGCACTACACCTCTATTTATATTCATCCGTTCACTAAGTTAACTCATCTATCATGTAGACTCGAGTTAATCATGTAGGCTCAAGTAACCACACTGGGGTGCTAATGACCCACCTTTACAATTAGAGGGGACTACCTCATGACTCTTATTAGTTCTTTCGATTAGGAGCATCAGGGTACAAAGTAATACAAGTGGTTCTCCCGGTAGGACCATTGGTGACCACAAAAAGATACATATAGAATATTCTTCGAAGTTACAATATTTCAACACCCCCCCTTAACGAGAAGGTTTTCTACAACAACATCAACAACAACAATAACAGGAGAGAGAGAGAGAGCATCATCATCATCATCAGGGTAACACATCTATAAATCATTGGAAGATTTTCAACATCATGTAGTATTCATCTTCAATCTTCAGTCTTCAACAACATCAACACTTTGACCGCTTCGATCAGCAACAACTTTGATCGCTTCGATCATCAACATCTTTGATCTTTCGATCAGCAGCAACATCTTCAACACTTTTAGCTTTCGATCAGCAACATCATATTTAGCTCTTTGACCTTTCGATCAGCAACATCATCTTTAGCTCTTTGACCTTTCGATCAGCAACATCATCATCATCATACTCTGATCTTTCGAACAACAACATCATCATACTCTGATATTTTGAACAACAACATCATCATCATCATACTCTAATCTTTCGAACAGCAACAACTTCCTCAATATAGATGCCCCAAAAGATAAAAGACAAAAGATAAAACCAACAAGGAGATCAAAGCCTGATCCTCCTCCTTCTCTAGCTACTCTTCTCTCCTCCACTAATGTGCTACACAAGTGAGAGTGTGTGCTCCAAATGAGGAGCGCTACATCGCTATTTATGTTCATCTGTTCACTTAAGTTAACTCATCTGACATGTAGGCTCGAGTTACACATGTAGGCTCAAGTTTCCACACTGGGGTGCTAATGACCCACCTTTACAATTAGAGGGGACTACCTCATGACTCTTATTAGTTCTTCTGATTAGAAGCATCGGGGTACAAAGTAATACAAGTGGTTCTCCTGGTAGGACCATTAAGGACCACAAAAAAATACATATAGAATATTCTTTGAAGTTACAATATTTCAACACTCCCCCTTAACGAGAAGGGTATTCTACAACAACATCAACAACAACAATAACAGGGGAGAGAGAGAGAGATATAGGACATCATCAACATCATCAGGGTAACACATCTATAAATCATTGAAAGCTTTTCAACATCATGTAGTCTTCATCTTCAATCTTCAGTCTTCAGCAACATCAACACTTTGACCGCTTCGATCAACAACTCTTTGACCGCTTCGATCAGCAACATCTTTGACCGCTTCGATCAGCAACATCATCATCAACTCTTTGACCTTTCGATCAACAACATCATCTTCAGCACTTTGACCTTTCGATCAGCAACATCGTCATCAGCTCTTTGACCTTTCGATCAGCAACATCATCTTCAGATCTTTGACCTTTCGGTCAGCAACATCATCTTCAACTCTTTGACCTTTCGATCAGCAACATCATCATCATCATACTCTGATCTTTTGAACAACAACATCATCATCATCATACTCTGATCTTTCAATCAGTACGTCATCATCATCATACTCTGATCTTTTGATTAGTACGTCACCATCATCATACTCTGATCTTTCGATCAGTACGTCATCATCATCAGCAATAACCTGCAATCCACAACACGAAGATGAAAGTCTTCGGATCACTTTTGGACCTAAGTCCAGGGATGATACAATCCTATCACATTCTCGACAACCGAAGTCACCAAATTGATTACAGGATAATCAGTCCTTATCACTTTAGGACTAGGTCCAAGGATGATGCAATACTACCACATTCTCGACAACCGAAGTCACCGAATTGATTATGGGATAATCAATCCCTATCACTTTAGGACTAGGTCCAAGGATGATGCAATCAAACCACATTCTTGGGGACCGAAGCCTTCGGATACCTTTCTGAACCAAAGTTCAAGGATGATGCAATCTTGCCACATTCTCGGGGACCGAAGCCTCTGGATACCTTTTTGAACCAAAGTTCAAGGATGATGCAATCCTACCACATTCTCGGGGACCGAAGCCTCTGGATACGTTTCTGAACTAAATTTCAAGGATGATGCAATCCTGCCACATTCTCGGGGACCGAAGCCTCTGGATACCTTTCTGAACTGAAGTTCAAGGATGATGCAATCCTGCCACTTTCTCGGGGACCGAAGCCTTCGGATACCTTTCTGAACAAAATTTCAAGGATGATGCAATCCTACCACATTCTCGGGGACCGAAGCCTTTGGATACCTTTCTGAACCGAAGTTCAAGGATGATGCAATCCTACCACATTCTCGAGGACCGAAGCCTCCAGATACCTTTCTGAACCGAAGTTCAAGGATGATGCAATCCTACCACTTTCTCGGGGACCGAAGCCTTCGGATACCTTTCTGAACTGAAGTTCAAGGATGATGCAATCCTGCCACTTTCTCGGGGACCGAAGTCACCGGATATATTTGTTGGGCTCTGATCTACCAATGTAAATCAGACCTTAAATTTAAATCAATCCGGGTCAGTAAGCTTCGAGGCACATCCAAGTTTTAGGACTTAGGGCTAGACTTATCTGGAATCTAGTTGACTGTGAATTAAATCTACTGACAGATTAAAAAATGCTGTAACTTAAAGATACAAAAATCCTTTTACAGGAATGACTTCATTTGTTTCTTGTCAAGTACACAACAATCTATTCATGAAAACAATCTATTGATGAAAGGACTGAGGTAAAAAGCAATTAAATAACATCTATAACCATAGGATACAGACTACAAGGTTTTGCTCAGTTTTCCAGCGCTGTATGAACAGTTATCAATTAAATTCCTTTACAGGAAATTCTTCATAATTCATAATTGTTTTCTTAACACTTCTCATTTAAATAAACAACAATATATAGTGTACCGAAATCGTGGTCTGAACCATCAATGCCTTCAGTATTTAACCAGTAAAAGAACAGAGTTTATTAAACAATGCAAGTGATGAACAACACGATGAAATAACAGCTTGAACCATTAGATAAAATAACAGGGTTTCTCATGAAATCGATTAAAAACTTAGCTAAATTCGTTATGCAAGAATAAACTAGAAACTACAGAGATTTAACACATACCAATGGCACAATCTAAATCGCCTAGCTAAATTCGTTATGCAAGAATAAACTAGAAACTACAGAGATTTAACACATACCAATGGCACAATCTAAATCGCCTGCATCAAATCAAATCGCTGCAAACATCTAAATCGCTTTCACTGGCAATGTACAGGTGTGTGAACTCAACAATTGGGGGCCCTCCAATGCCTCGTCCCACACACAATTAAAGATTTATAGAACTGAAATTTGATATGTATTCAACATAAATCGATTACACAGCAACACCACGCAGTTCAGAAGCAAAAGTGCGTTCCTCTTCAAATCATGATGGTTCTTCATTGTTTTGTGAAGGATTTATACAAATTCGAAATAAAACTGGAAATGCTATAATCCTGCAACTAATTAATGAGCATAGCTATCGAGATCCTCATTTGGATTCATAAAATTTAACAAAATCAAAACTGTCCCTTCTTTTGTGCTGGATGTAACACAGGTGGCCTCCTTTGACTGCGGTTGACTTGACATCTGTAAAGGCCACATCACCTATCCGTTGAATGTTCATCCATGCTTGGACATTAAGGATCCATTCTCTATCTTCTAGTTCCCTCCTAGCTGTCCTGCAAATGCTCAATCTTGGAGATAATACGGGAAGTTAGTACATCCCGTAATCTAAATAAAAATCCTAGTTAAAATGCTTAAAAAGTCTCAAAACTCAATTTATTAGCAAGCAATGACATTATACCTCTTTAACCAAGGTTCATAGGTGAACTTTAAAGCTTTTCTACTCAATATGGAGGTTTTATGAAAGGAAATGAAAGATATCTAAGAGGCAAAAAGGGGTCAAAACGGTGCCCAACATCTCCCCCAAGAGGAAACTGCTGCATGTCCTCATGCCAAAAATTCTTGACCCTGTTCAAAACCAAAATTTTACTGCTGACCATCTTGCCTCTAGTCTTCAATCTGTGATGATGCATCTGTTGAAGCCCGAGATGCATAGAGGACCTTTAGTCTCTCATACTTAGCCTTGTAAACCTTCCTTTGCTTGTACCATCTATATGCTTGTTTAGTGATGCGTGTCCTCTGAACCTTCAGCTTCCAATTGACTTCTCTTAACTTCTCGTTCTTTTGTTCAAGTTCCTTTAGCTCAAGTTTCAATCTCTTGATCTCCTTACTGTTTTTGGAAGCTTTCTTTTTCTTCATTTTTATTGGAAGCTGCTCAGAATTTGCATCCATACCCAATTCTCCATGCTCTTGTGCTGAATATTCTTTTTCCTCTTCCATAGCTTGCTGCTCTGAGAAAAGAGAGCTTGAACCTTTGGGTAATTTCTGTCCAAAATGCTTTTCTTTTTCCTTCTCTTGCTGGTCTAAGAAGAGGTTGATCTTATTTGTCTGCTTGATCACATCATCAGGGTCTTGGATATCCTGTCCTATTTCAGCTGCTGGATCTTCTTCTTGACTCCCCAAGGCTTGCATATGTTCCTCATCTTCCAATGCTGATTGGCTTTGAGCTTGCTTGTATTTTCTTGGCTTTCTCTGGTAGGTGGTGAAGATTTGATCTTGTTTTTGATACTGTTTTTCTTTCTTCTTCACACTTCTAGTTTGTATCCTTCTTTGAGGCTGTTTTGAACTTGCTGCCTCAGAGTTATCTTCATCATCAGTTATCAGCAACACTTCTTTCTTTTTCTTCTTCCCCTTTGGTGGTTTTGAGCTTGTTGCCTCAGGGTATGTTATCATTAACAGTTCATCTTCCTTTGAACCTTCTTCAAGTAACTCTTCCTGCTCTTCAAATTGATTATGAACTAGAAATCCTGACCATGTCAAATTCTGCCTTTGTAATTCATGCTGGATAATGATTTTAATAAGTCCACAGTGAAAAAGACTTGTTATCTTGTCTTTTGGACGCCTTTGGACAGCCTTGGCCATTTTAGTCAAACTCTGTAGCAAGAAATAAGGCATATTGATCTCATATTCACCCTTTAAATGTTGTAGCAGCTTGATGTGATAAAGGTAAACAATGCTAAATCTGCCTTCACAAGTAATAAATTTTTGAATGATGTAAACTATTTCATCCCATGGATGAACTAGCCAGCTTCTTGGTATCCCTTTTTCCCAATTGACTGATCCTGCCCTAGACCTGCACAAGAATGGCATCCATGCTTTCTCTTTAAACTGTTTAGTCTTGAAAAACATTTCTCCTTGCTGTGGCAAACCAGTAACTTGAGCTAGGATGTCTTCTGACAGTCTAAATTGCAAGTTCCCCACTCTAACTCTTTCTCCATCAAAGGCTTCAGCAAAAGCTAAACTAGCCTGCTCATTATGCCCATTAAATTTTCCAAAGAAATTTACCCACTGCTTACTTTCAAATATCTCAAGGAAACTTTCATGAATATCATTGGGATTAAATGTTGCTGGTTCCAATCTAGCTGACATTTTGGATTTAAAAGGAAAACATGAACCTTTCAACCTTTAACTCTGTCTTTGTAATTCTATCTCCTCAACAATACTCTGTAATTGGTGAAATTTCTGTTGGTATGAGCAGAGTATTCAACAAGAAAAGGGTTTAAATCTTACCTCTTCTCTAGTGCAAGCGTTTTCACTTCCTCCTGCATGATTTCCACAGAGATTGGAGCATTCACGGCGTCCCTCACACTGACTGTCTTTCCTCCTGCGTGATTTCTTCAGCAAATGGTGTATGCATACTTCCTGTAACTCACAATCTTTCTTCCTGTTGATTGTCTTCAGCAAATGGTATATGCATACTTCCTGTAACTCACAATCTTTCTTCCTGTTGATTGTCTTCAGCAAATGGTGTCTCGCATTTTCTGTAACCCACGACCTCTTCTCTAGTGCAAATATCTTCATACAGCAGTCGATTTTGCAGAGAATAACAACTGGACCCGGCTTCAAGGAAATAACCAAGTCGTGGTTTCAAAATTTTGCCAATACATAATGCAGAAATCGAGTTTTACTTACATGCTGTCGTGGGGCATCATTCCACGTTTTCCTTCATCATTTCAAAAACGTGCTTCTTCATTCAATAACTCATAAAAGGAAAGGTAAGGTTTTGGTTTATAAAACATTTTAATCTCTTTTAATGCACAATTTGCAATATACACTTCAGTCTTTATATACCCAATGTTTTCAATAAACAGGTTGTAATAAAAGGATTCTTTTCTCTTAAAATTAACCTTTTTCCTTTATAAAAACTGTGCTGAAGACATATATGATCATTGTTTTCTCCCTTTCTATATATTACTTAATGCATGATGCACTAAATACATTTATAAACGAGACCTTTGAAATTTCTTTATGTCAATGTTTCACTTTTTGCTGAGAAGAAGACCCTGTTTGTTTTTAAACCCAATTGAAACTCTGCCTGTAGAATGCAGTATGTATCCTGCAGAGTGCAATATATGTCTTGTAAAATGCAGTATATATCCTGTAGAGTCCAGTATAGATTTTGGCCATTTAAAATTTCTCTTGGGTTTGATCCTGACAACCATCCTGACCCCTAAGGTGGAAAAATGTAGTGCTGGCAGAGACTAATGGAAGGTACATAAGGTACTGGCAGGGATTATCAGAATAATGGAAAAATAGGCAGTCAAGCTTTGTAATAGTTGGTAATATGTCATCACTTAAAAACAAAAGAATTCTGAAACTTTTTAAACATAAAAACTATAAATTCTTACAGACTTGCTTGATGTTCCTGTATGATGAGCTTGCCGCCTGATGAAATTGGTTTATATTCTGATTGTCCTTCTGATGTCTTCTATCTGCTGCCATCTCAAATTCCTTCATGTTCACTGAAAGTCAGGTCCTTCTGTAGATCTCTTCTGCCTTACTAGAAGTCAGGTCCCTTTGCATTTAAAATTTTCTTGTATTGCTGGTAATCAGGTCTGGTAATCAGGTCCCTTCTGCTGATGAAAAATCACAATCCTCTGCATATGAAAAAGACTTGGAGGGTTCTAAAGAAGCATGAAAATGCTTATCCCCCTCACAGGCCTGCCTTTTGACTTGTCCTCAAGTCAAAGAAGATCTTCATTATTTGGAAAACAAAACAGGAAATTGGAATAAAATATTTTTGTGAATTTTCAATGGCTAGGCAAGCCTGGTTTTCCATAGAAAATTCAAGTTTATATTGTGCCAGTAAACTGGTTTTCACAACTAAACTTCCTTTTTTTTATATCTTTTTTTTTATATTTTTGATTTTCTTTTTATTTTTATTTTTATTTTTTTGTTTTATTTGCTTGTTGTATCAGATCAGCTAAGGAGCAGGTGAAGGAAAAACACTGATGTGTCTATCCAGCACTTGCATTTCCTTTTGCTGTGAAAGCTGTTGTATAAAATCTGCCTTATTGATAGGTTTATTTTACAGGTTGAGCCGATGGCCATTGACCACAAATTGACATGCTTCATCATCTATGGTTTGAAGTTTGACTGAACCATTGTCATAGACATCAACAATCTCATATGGACCAAGCCAATGAGTAGTGAATTTGGCTTTGAAATCTTTAAATTTTGAGTCAAATAATAATGCCCAGTCACCTATATGAAATTGCTTCTTTTTGATAAATTTGTCATGCCATTGAGCTCGCTGCTATTGGATCAGAATATTGTGTTCTATGGTAGCCTGTCTCATCTCATCTAGTTGGTTCAACTGAAGTAGTCTTTCTTTCTGAGCCTCAGAAAGATCCATGCCCAAATCTGCTGCCAACTTGAATGTATGAATTTGAAACTCTATAGGGAGCTGGTAAGGAGAAAAACCAGTACTGTTTTTCCAAGTGATCCGGTATGCCCATAAAGCTTTAGTAAGCTTTGCTGACCAATCCTTCCTATGCATCTGAACAATTTTGGTAATGATGCCTTCTAGGGTTTTGTTTGTAGACTCCACTTGGCCATTGTCTTGTGGATGGTAAGGGGTGGACTTTCTGTGCTTGATCTTGTATTTTTCTGCTATCTCTTGCACTAATTTGGAAGTAAATTGGGCACCTTGATCAGTTACAATTTCCCTAGGTACCCCAAATCGGACAAAGATCTCCTCAAAGAGAAAGTTTACCACAGTCTGCTCCGTGGCTCTTGGTAAAGGCTTGGCCTCTACCCACTTAGTAACATAGTCCGTACAGACTAAAATGTACTTCTTCCCTTGTGATGGTGGATTAATTGGACCAATGAAGTCAAGGGCCCACTTTTCAAATGGTTCAATGAGGATTTGGGGATGGAGTGGCATTTCATTAGACCGGACTGGCCGTCCCATCCGTTGACAAGTATCACAACTTCTAACATACCTCTTAGCATCCTTGAAGATAGTAGGCCAATAATACCCCAGATTGAGTATCTTGTATGCTGTCCTTTTATCTGCAAAATGACCACCACACGGTTCGTCATGACATGCCTTTAGAGTATCTAAGATTTCATCCTGTCGGACACATCTTCTTATAATTAGATCATATCCTGTATAAAAGAGATCACCATTAACCCATATATGCCTAGCACTTTGTTTAATAATCTTTTTCTTTTCTTTAGAGGTCATAGATGGTGGTAATTTGCCTGATGATAAGTAATTGGCAATGTCAGCATACCATGGAGTGATAACAGAAATTGCAAACAGATGTTCATCAGGAAAACTATCTGAAATAGGAACAATCTCACCAGTATTGTGTAAACGAGACATGAAGTCTGCCACTTGATTTTCTCGTCCAGGTCTATCTAGAACAGTGATGTTGAATTCCTGCATTAATAATAACCATCTAGTAATTCGACCATTAGTGATTGATTTGTTCATTAAATATCGTAAGGCTGAATGATCTGTATGGAAGAAAATTTCATAACCAGTTATGTAATGACGAAACTTATTTACAGCATGAACCACGGCCAACATTTCCTTTTCGGTGACTGTATAGTTTAACTCTGCAGGTGTCAGATTTTTACTTATAAAATAGATTGCATAAGTCAAAGTATGTTCTTTCTGGCCTAATGAGGCCCCTATTGCAGTGGCAGAGGCATCAGTAGAAATATGGAAAGGTAATGCCCAATTTGGTCCCCTTAAAATGGGTGCAGTTGAGAGCTTCTCCTTAAGTGTCTGAAATGCAGATTGACAATCAGTATCCCAATTAAAATTCACATGTTTAGAAAGCAATTTCAACAATGGCAGCGCTATCTTACTGAAATTTGCAATGAATCTACGATAATAGCCTGCATACCCTAAAAAGCTTCTTACATCTGTTTGAGTTGTTGGTTCAGATAAATTCTCAATTATTTGAATTTTAGCAGGGTCAACTTTGATTCCAGATGCAGAAATGTGATGTCCTAAAACTATCCCTTCGGTCATCATCATAAAACATTTTTCATTACTGAGGGAAAGGTTTGAGTCAACACATCTTTTTAGAATTTTCTCTAGGTTTGCCAAAGAATCCTCAAAGTTACTTCCATACACAGAAAAATCATCCATGTAAATTTCAACACACTCATGAATCAAATCTGCAAAGATGGCCAGGACCACCCTCTGAAAGGTAGCTGGGGCGTTACATAAGCCAAAAGGTAAAACCTTATAGGCATAGGTGCCCCAGGGACATGTAAAGGTGGTTTTGTCCTAGTCTTCTGTTGCAATACTGATTTGATTATACCCACTAAAACCATCTAAAAATGAGAAGTATTCTTTGCCAGCTAGGGTATCCAACACCTGATCAATGAAAGGTAATGGGAAGTAGTCTTTTAATGTTGCCTTATTTAATTCCCTGTAATCCACACATATACGCCATTTACCATTCTTTTTAGGGACAACAACCAAGGGGGAAACCCATTGGCTGTCGGAAATGGGGTAGATAAACCCTACTTTTAACAACTTCTGCAGCTCTTCCTTGACGATTTCTTTTAATATAGGGTTCATTCTGCGTTGTGGTTGTCTAAGAGGCCTAATCTTATCATCTGTATAAATGTGGTGAGTGCATGTCTCGTGATGAATACCGGGCATATCAGTGTACTCCCAAGCAAATGCATGTGAATGTTTATTCAATAATTTAATCAATTGTTCTTCCTGTGTTGTAGTAAGATGTGCACTTATATTTAAACTTTTGCCTGGACTGATTTCAATTGTCTTACTTTGAATATCTGTGATTGAATGAACATTGAGAATATCATGAAGTGCCAATGCTAGAGAATGTATTGTGCAATTTTCCTGAAAATTATAACCCAAAACTTGATTTGCTGCAGCATATTGTATATCTCTTAATTCTTCAGAAATATCAGGTTCAACAATAAAATAATCTAACAAATCTTCATTATTTGCTTCCTGAAAGTCATAGAACTGGTTGATACTCAGGATAGGCTGAATTACTTCTTCTTCTTGTTCCTTAGTATCATTAATCCATGACAACTGATCTAATGTAGAAGGTCTTTGGGCAGAAGGGTAGAGTGTACTTTGTTTTCTTTCTGTCCCATGTGAAATAAGCATGCTACCTGACCTACACCCTATGAAGGCATCTGCTGTTGCCAGCCATGGTCTGCAAAGAATCAAAGGGTGGCCTCCTAGGTTAGACTTTGGCTGTAGGACTATGAAATCAACAGGGTACTCCCAGGATTCTAAAGAAACAGTGATATCTTCTAAGATCCCTTCAGGTGTAATTTTAGACCTATCAGCTAATTCCAAGACTGTTGTTGTTGGTCTGAGGTTTGTCAAATGAAGGTATTCCATTGTCTCAAGTGTCATAAGATTAATGGCAGCACCTAAATCAATCAATGTCTTTGGAATAGAAAAATTATTAATAGTAATTGTAACCATTGGAATCCCAGGATCCATATACTTTTCAATGAAAATAGTGTTAGACATTAGTCTTGCTAGATTGCCTACCACATGTATTTTGGATGGATCCTTCTTCCTTTTATTAAGACATAATTCTTTAATTGCTTTAGTGAAAATTGGATTATCCTTTATAGCCTGCAGTAAAGGAATTTTGACATATGCATCTTTTAACTCATTCAAAACATCAAAATCAAGTAAGGAAATTGAAGGTTTTTCTTTGACCAACCTTTCTGGGAAAGGAGGTTCATATGCTACTAAAGTTTTTCCTTTTTGACTTTGATCTTCTGACTGATATTTTTCTGTATTTAATTTTTTTGGAGTTTTCTCATTTTCTATTTGTTCTTTTAAAATAACAGGAGATTCTTTTTGCAAGGTTTTCCCAGATCTTAAATTGATATTTTGTAGTGGAAGAACTGAGTAGGGAAGTGCCATTCCATCATCAACATTATACATAGGTCTTTCTGTTTTATTGTTTGGATTTGGAATTGGCTGAGTTGGTAGTTGTGTAGGCCGAGGTGGAGGATGATTGGATGGCAATTGAAGCTGTTGAGGTGGTGGACCCAATTGAGGAGCCATATTGGGTTGTTGAAAAGATGGGACTTGGTAAGAAGGAGCTTGGACTTGTTGCTGCTGGTATTGGGGATAGGCTGAAGGTTGTTGATAGGGTTGCAAATAGGCCTACTGATATGTCTGATTACCATGGGCATAACCTCTCCAATTTGGAGCAGATTGGGCTAAGGGAGGAGACCAAGTTTTCCAAGGCATGGGTGCACTCCATGAATTCTGGACAAGAGGTTGATAATTTGTATGAAATTGTTGCATAGGATCTTGAGACATACCTGAGAATCATGGCTGCCAAGGTCTTCGTTTTCCCATGAAGTAGAGAGACTCCATGCTTTGATTCTCCTCCATTCGAGCTGCCTGCAACTCTTTCAATCTAGGGCAGTCATCAGTTTTATGATTAAAAGTACATAAACCACAAATTTCAACAGCATTTAAAGGACATTCTTTAAGTGGGTGTTTCTTTCTACACTTAGGACAAAAGATAGACAAAGCTTGATCTTGCTGGTCCTGTTGTTCTTGTCTCTTCTTGGTTTTTTCTACTTCGACCTGTGTGCCTAATGTGCTCAATAAATCAGTCTTGAAATCGTCTAGCAGATTTCCAAGCTCAGCCCTAGAAATACCACTGTTTGCAGACTTATTTACCTTGGTAATGGTGTCTCTTTTTCCAGTCCTAGCCTTCCCTCTCGAATATTTCTGACATAAATCTTGTATTTCATCAAAAGGAAGGTAAGATATGTCACCTTTGCCCATAACATTTAAAATATCTAAATATTCTTCTCTTATCCCTTTCAGAAATATTGTTCTAATTATCTCTGATGTTAAAGAATTGTATTTAGATTTCTGTAAGTTGTATGAGAACCTTTCCAAATACTCCTCCAAACTCTCATCTTCCTGTTAAGTCATTCCAAAGATGTCATCTTTGAGATCCTTTGATCTGTAATAGGCCTGATATTTTCGAAGAAAGATCTTCCTCATTTCATCCCAACTAGTAATAGAATGTTCTCCTAGGCCCATAAACCATTTCAAGGCAGCTGCTTTAAGGGTAGCAGGGAAAAGACGGAGCTTATGGGTATCATCAGTATACCCATAAGTTCGGCACAAGATGTCAAATTCAAATAGGAAAGAGTCAGGATCTTCAGAGGTCAGGCCATAGAAGTTTGGTAAAACAGAGGGTGGAATGTTCTTCATTTTTACATCTTCCCCTAGGATAATGCTGGTGTCCAAAATAGGAAATTTGAAGGTAGCTTCCTGATATTCTTCTATCTTTTCATCTCTCTCATGCCCTCTTTCTTCTTCTCTTTCATGTCTCCTCTCCTGTTCTCTTCTCTCTTGTCTTCGTTTGTTTTCTATTTCTAGCATCCTCTAATACTCCCTTCTCTTTTCTGCAGTTGGGCCTTTTGATGTCTCTTCCTCAGACATTTTAAAACTACCAACTGTTGAGATGAATCCTTTTGGAAGAGAAGCTCCTGTTACTTCTGTTTTTGGGTTTTTTTTAAGAAATCTTCCTTTCTCGTCTCTTAACCTTGACATAAAAGTAAAATCTATTCTGTGTTTTTGTTTGAAATTTTTGTTTTTATCAGAAAACTAAAGTTCCTAAGCCTGCTTCTACAGTGCCTCCCTGGAAACGGCGCCAAAATGTTGGGCTCTGATCTACCAATGTAAATCAGACCTTAAATTTAAATCAATCCGGGTCAGTAAGCTTCGAGGCACATCCAAGTTTTAGGACTTAGGGCTAGACTTATCTGGAATCTAGTTGACTGTGAATTAAATCTACTGACAGATTAAAAAATGCTGTAACTTAAAGATACAAAAATCCTTTTACAAGAATGACTTCATTTGTTTCTTGTCAAGTACACAGCAATCTATTCATGAAAACAATCTATTGATGAAAGGACTAAGGTAAAAAGCAATTAAATAACATCTATAACCCTAGGATACAGACTACAAGGTTTTGCTCAGTTTTCCAGCGCTGTATGAACAGTTATCAATTAAATTCCTTTACAGGAAATTCTTCATAATTCATAATTGTTTTCTTAACACTTCTCATTTAAATAAACAGCAATATATAGTGTACCGAAATCGTGGTCTGAACCATCAATGCCTTCAGTATTTAACCAGTAAAAGAACAGAGTTTATTAAACAATGCAAGTGATGAACAACACGATGAAATAGCAGCTTGAACCATTAGATAAAATAACAGGGTTTCTCATGAAATCGATTAAAAACTTAGCTAAATTCGTTATGCAAGAATAAACTAGAAACTACAGAGATTTAACACATACCAATGGCACAATCTAAATCGCCTAGCTAAATTCGTTATGCAAGAATAAACTAGAAACTACAGAGATTTAACACATACCAATGGCACAATCTAAATCGCCTGCATCAAATCAAATCGCTGCAAACATCTAAATCGCTTTCACTGGCAATGTACAGGTGTGTGAACTCAACAATTGGGGGCCCTCCAATGCCTCGTCCCACACACAATTAAAGATTTACAGAACTGAAATTTGATATGTATTCAACATAAATCGATTACACAGCAACACCACGCAGTTTAGAAGCAAAAGTGCGTTCCTCTTCAAATCGTGATGGTTCTTCATTGTTTTGTGAAGGATTTATACAAATTCGAAATAAAACTGGAAATGCTATAATCCTGCAACTAATTAATGAGCATATCTATTGAGATCCTCATTTGGATTCATAAAATTTAACAAAATCAAAACTGTCCCTTCTTTTGTGCTGGATGTAACACAGGTGGCCGCCTTTGACTGCGGTTGACTTGACATCTGTAAAGGCCACATCACTTATCCGTTGAATGTTCATCCATGCTTGGACATTAAGGATCCATTCTCTATCTTCCAGTTCCCTCCTAGCTGTCCTGCAAATGCTCAATCTTGGAGATAATACGGGAAGTTAGTACATCCCGTAATCTAAATAAAAATCCTAGTTAAAATGCTTAAAAAGTCTCAAAACTCAATTTATTAGCAAGAAATGACATTATACCTCTTTAACCAAGGTTCATAGGTGAACTTTAAAGCTTTTCTACTCAATATGGAGGCTTTATGAAAGGAAATGAAAGATATCTAAGAGGCAAAAAGGGGTCAAAACGGTGCCCAACAATATTCTGGACAGATGTCCCAGGATGATACAATCCCTCTTCATTCTCGAGGACCGAAGTCACCGGATCTATTATAGACAGATGTCCCAGGATGATACAATCCCTCTTCATTCTCAAGGACCGAGGTCACCAGATCACTTTAGGGCAAGTGCCCAGGGATGATACAATCCCACTGCAACATCACTACTCCCCCTTTCGAGGAAGGTCTTTTCAAACAACACCAAGCTTGTCTCGAAAGTGTTCGAACTTTACTCGAGATAGAGGCTTTGTCAACACATCATCATCTAAACCATCATCATCTACATCTTTAGTATGTGAATACTGAACTATCACCATCTGTATCTCGAGTATGTGAATACTGAAAGCATCATCATCTATATCTCCAGTATAGAAATACTGAAAGCATCATCATCTCTATATTTAGTACAGAAATACAGCCCATCATCTGCATCTACAGTATGTAAATACTGAAATATCATCTATATCTTCAGTATGGGAATACTGAAATCATCATCATCTACATCTTATATCGTATGTAGAAATACCTGATTTCTATGTGCTTTGATCTGTCGTGGAACACAGGTTTCTTTGTCATCTTTATACAACTTTGGTTGTCACATAGAATCACGGTAGTGTCCAACTCTAAGTTGAATAATCCAGACATCAGCTTTCGAAGCCATATGGCTTCACAACTAGCAGAGCAAGCTGCTTCACAACTAGCAGAGCAAGCTGCTATATATTCTGCTTCATCTGTGCTTAGAGCAACACTAGACTGCTTTCTGCTAAACCATGAAATCATAGCAGATCCCAGACTATAACATCCATCTGAAGTACTTTTTCTATCTGAGATACTTCCAGCCCAATATGCATCTATGTATCCATACAATCTGTACTCATGGCTACCATCATAGTATAGACCAAAGGCTATAGTCCCTTTCGATATCTCATCACATGTTTTGCAGCTACTAAGTGAACCCATCTTGGTTGAACAAGAAATTGACTTAAGGTGTTCACAGCAAAACAAATGTTTGGTCTGGTATTTGTTAAATACATCAATGACCCAATGATCTATCTGTAGTGAGTCACATCCACTAATTCTGATGGGTCATCAGCTAACAACTTTAGTTTGGAGTCCATGGGTGTGGCCATGGCTTTGCATTCCAACATATTGAATCTCTTCAATATCTCTACCGTATACTTTCCTTGGTTGAGAAAGATTCCTTCTGAACTTTGCCATACTTCCAGACCTAGGAAATAATGCATTAACCCAACGTCTTTCATCTCAAATTCTCTTGCTTGTTTCTTCTTGCTTTCCATAATCTGTTTCTCATTCCCTGTCAAGAATAAGTCATCCACATATAACAGTAGGATGACAGGTTCATCTTTTACAAACCTTAAGATAAAGGTTAGGATCAGCTTTACTCTTGGTGAAGCCCATGCTTGACAAGAAACTGTCTATCCTTTCATACCAAGCTTGAGGAGCTTGTTTTAGGCCATAGAGGGCCTTCTTCAACTTGCATACGTGAGTATATCTATCTTCAACTTCAAATCCTTGTGGCTGTTCTATGTATACTTCTTCTTTGATCACACCATTCAGAAAAGCTGTTTTCACATCCATCTGGTGTAGTTCCCATTTCATCATAGATGCAAGTGCCATGATATCTCTAATCGAAGTATACCATACTACTGGAGCAAATGTTTCTTCATAATCAATTCCCTCTTTCTGAGAGAATCCTCTGGCCACAAATCTTGCCTTATACTTCTCGATACTTCCGTCAGCAGCATGATTTATTTTGAATATCCATTTGGAGGATACTATACTCTTTCCTTCTGGTTTGGGAACTATATCCCAAACATCATTCTTCATTATTGACTGGTATTCTTCAGTCATTGCTTCTACCCATTATTTCTTTTGTACAGCTTCTTCATGGCTTGTAGGTTCTTGATCTACAAGATCACACATCAGGGCTACACATTTGGAAAAAGTCTTAGGCTTCTTTCTTTCCCTTGTGGAGCCTTCAGGAGCTCCATATATTTCTTATTCTCGTATAATTTCTCTTGTCCAAGCAGGATTTCTCTTTCTTGACATCTCCATCATGGGAGGTTCTTATGGTTCTTCTAAGTCATGTTCTTCAGGACCTTCATCTTCAGGGAGACATGTAGTTTCTTTATTTCTGGGAGATGTCTCTTCTTCATACACTTCTTCATGTTGGCACTTCCTAGATCTCTTGAGGGCTGTCTCTTCATCAAATGTCACATCACGACTGATTTCCATGTGATGGAATCTAGGAATATAGATTATGAATACTTTGGATAGCTCACAATATCCAACAAATATCCCCTTCTTTCCGGAAGGGTCTAACTTGGTCCTTTTCTCTTTTGGTATATGAATATATACTGGACAACCAAATATCTTGAGGTGACTTACCTCAGGCTTCTTTCCTGTGAACATCTCTTCTGGAGTCTTGAACCCAAGAGCACTGTGAGATATTCTATTCTGCACATATACAACAGTTCTTGCTGCTTTTTCCCATAGATTCCTTGGAAGATCTTGATCATATATCATTGTCTTCACTGCCTCCATGATGGTTTTGTTCTTGCTTTCCACAACCCTATTCTGTTGAGGATTGTAGGGAGTAGTTAGTTCCCTCTTGATTCTGGCATCTTTGCAGAAAGCCTCAAACTCTTTTGAGGTATATTCTCCTCCATTGTCTAATCTGCGTGTCTTTATTTTCTTGTCTGAAAGATTCTCTATCAAGGCTTTGAACTCCTTCAATTTCTCAAACACTTCACTCTTTTCTTTCAAGAAGTATATCCAAGTCTTTCTTGAAAAGTCATCAATGAATGTGATATAATATTCAAAGCCACTTAAGGATGTAGAAGACATTGGACCACATACATTTGAATGAATCAATTCCAACGTATCTTTTGTTTTAGTTTCACTTTTTGGAAATGGATTCTTGATGTTCTTTCCTTTCGCACATCCTTTGCAAATGCCTTCATGCTTGATCTTCATATCTGGTAATCCCGTCACTACTTTGGTCACATGAGGTAGAGCCTTGTAGTTGATGTGGGCAAGCCTTCTATGACATAGTTCACTAGGGTCAGTGGACTCATGAACAAAGGCTGTTTCTGAGTGCCCCTTGAGTTTATACAAGCCTCCTTCTTCTTCACCAATGATGATTGCATCTTCAATATTCTTTCCTTTGGGCCACATGAGTACTTGGCCATCTATGAAAACAACTCTGAATCCTTTCTTATCTAAAGCTGAGATAGAAAGTAAGTTCTTCTTTAAACCAGGTACATATAATACATCTTTCATCTTTAGAGGATTACATGAATCAAGTTTGTAGCTTGCTTCACCAACTCCTTTGATCGGATTTTTATAGTCATCTCCTAGGGATAATTTCTGAGGAGAGCTTCTTTCTTCAAGTTTGGATAGAGTTTTCTTTTGTCCCATCATGTGCTTTGAAGCACCACTATCAATAAGCCAAGTGTCTTCTCCAAGTGTTATAGTCCCAGAGAGTGCAGAGAATAGTACATACTCTTCTGCATCTTCTTCTCTTGCTTGCTTTCTTGGAAGTCCTTCTTCTTCTTCATCTTCATCTTCCGCTAGATGAGCATGATATATTTTGTTGTTGTTGATCCTCTTCTTATATTCTTGCTTCTTTATAGGACAATTTCGGGCAATATGTCCTATCTTATCACAATGAAAACATTGAAAGCTAGAGTAGTCCTTTTCTGGATGATTTTCCCTTCTTCTTTTGATTCTTCTGGGAGGTTGAGACTCCTTGAAGTTTCTTCTCTTGAAGTTAGATTGACTTCTTCTTCTCTCGGTGTGAGTGGCTAGGGCTTGATCATCTTCCTTTAGTAAGGCTTCTCTGTTTGCCACTCTAGTCTCTTCTTGAATGCAGTCTTCCCATACTACTTCAAACATCATGCTTTCTTTTCTGGCACACATCATCTAGATGAAGGATTCCTAGGGTCTAGTGAGACCATTGAGAGCAGTCATAACTAATTCATCTTCATCAATATTATCTCCAACAGCTTCTAGTTGCTCTTTGATCTGAGAAACCCTTGTGAAGTAGTCTTGGATGGATTCTCCATGACTCATCTTGGTGCTCTTCAGTTGAGCTCTTAGATTCATCTTCCTATTGATGTTTCTTCCCTCATACATTCTAGAAAGGGCATCATACATTTATTTTGGAGTCTTCTTGGATGACACTTGAGGGATCAAGTGATCCTTGATGGAGTCAGCAATAATCCTTTGTGCTCTAATCATATCCTTTCTGTGCTTCTCCTTGGCTTCAGCTTCTTCAGGTTCCGAGACTTCTTCTTTGACATACTTATCAAGATCATTCTCTTGGAGAATGAGACCAATCCTATATTTCCATGCTCAAAAATTCTCTATGCTTTCTAGCTTGTCCTCAAGCTTAGTGCTTGGGGCCATCTTGTGAGAAAATCACAAAAAATGAAATTTTGTGGAATGAGAAACTGACCTTACCAGGAGATGCACTTGAATGAGGTGAGTTGACTGGTGTGCTTGGATTCTAGAGATTTCAATTCTTCACCTTCCAAATCAGACTTGCAAGATTCAGTTTCTGCAGCTTTCTGGTTTAGCAGTTTTCTAGTATAGCTGTCAAACTAGGGTTTGAATTTTCCGGAGACTCACACATCCAAAAACTATGATTCTAGGCTCAAAAGATGCGCTCTAGGAGGGCGCAACTTTCCATGCAATCAGTTTTCTGAAACTCAAAATTTTTCCTAAAAACCCTAATTATTTCCGAGGAGAGAGAGAGGGATATTTTGCCTTGCGAAAGCTGTCCTATTCAGGGTGGCTCTGATTCCATGTTAACTTTTCATATGCTTAGCTAATACATCAGTATTTCATTTCATTTTCATAACAAAAGCATATAAACAGGATCACTGAAAGAAATAGTATCACAAGAACAACATGTTGAAATAATGTAACTTCAAAGAATATTCTATATGTATCTTTTTGTGGTCCTCGATGGTCCTACCGGGAGAACCACTTGTATTAATTTGTACCCCGATGATTCTAATGAGAAGAACTAATAAGAGTCATGAGGTAGTCCCCTCTAATTGTAAAGGTGGGTCATTAGCACCCCAGTGTGGTTACTTGAGCCTACATGTGTAACTCGAGCCTACATGATTAACTCGAGCCTACATGTCAGATGAGTTAACTTAAGTGAACGGATGAATATAAATAGAGGTGTAGCGCTTCTCATTTGGAGCACACACTCTCACTTGTGTAGCGCATTAGTGGAGGAGAGAAGAGTAGCTGGAGAAGGAGGAGGATTAGGCTTTGATCTCCTTGCTGGTTTTATCTTTTGTCTTTTATCTTTTGGGGCATCCATATTGAGGAAGCTTTTGCTGGGTTTTTCCCTTTAGGGTTTTCCCAGGATAAATCTGTGTTGTTCTTGTGATACTGTTTCTTTTAGTGATCCTGTTTATATGCTTTTGTTATGAAAATGAAATGAAATACTGATGTATTATCTAAGCATATGAAAAGTTAACACAAAAGATAACAAGACATCATACAGGAAGGACACCTTTACACGATCAAAAGCATTCTTCATATCCAGCTTTATTATCATACCTTTCTCCTTCTGCTGGAAGCTTGAATGAAGAGCTTCTTAGGCTAGAATAACATTGTCCACTAACTGTTTGCCTGTAACAAATCCACCTTGAAGAGGAGAGATTAGATTACTTAGCAATAGCTTAAATCTATTTGATAGAAGCTTGGAAAGGATCTTATATGACACATTACACAGTGAAATTGGACGAAACCTATCAAAAGAAGAAGGGTTTTCCTCCTTGGGGATAAGGGCGAGGAATGTTGAGTTTGTACAACCTCTGACTTTTGCTTTTCTGTGGAAATAATTCACCATTCGAACTAAATTAGTTTTGATTATGGCCCAATAGACTTTGTAAAAGTGGACAGAAAAACCATCCGGCCCCGGAGCCTTATTCAACTCCATAGCCCATATGACTTCAACGATTTTTTTCAAAGAATGCTTTCATCAAAACATAGTTGTCCTCAATACTGACAAGGGAAGGGACATTTTCCAAAAAATCAGAAGCAACCTTCTCTTCAATGTGACCATCTTCCTGAAATAAAATTTGGAAATGCTTACTTGCAGACAGTTTAATGAGAGCTTGTCCTTTTATAGAAACCCCCTCTTTAGAGAAAATTTCAGAGATATGATTTTGGGATAATCTAACGCGACACTGTCTATGGAAATAAGCTGAGTTCTTATCCCCTGCCTTTAGCTAGAGACAGGGAGATTCAATTGGAGGTGCTCCTCTTATTTTCTAAATGATAAAGTGGTATTAATTTGAGCAAGTTGTTCTTGAACTAGATGAGATTCAGGGATTTCTCTATCTTCCATACTAAATTGTAATGCAGATAGATCTTTGAATTTTTCTTTTCTGATGATCGTAGGAGAGGGAATAAGAGTTTTTAACCATACCTTCAGCACATACTTAGTATTCCTCAGCTTCTGTTCCCAGACAAAACTGGGTGAGCCGATAACATATTGCGGCCAAGCCTGAGTCACAACATAAAAAAACCCATCTCTATCGACATAGAGTGGACTGAATTTAAACGGGATTGGCCCAAGCTCCTCATCTTTTTCTAAGAGCAAGGAAATTGGATTGTGATCAGACGATAATTTTGGTAAAATTTTGGATGAGATGATGGTTTTCCCATCAATGAGCATGTAGTGAACAAGGAAGCGATCAAGTCTAGCAGAAATATTCGCGTCCCCTGCTTGATGATTTAACCAAGTATAACGTCCAACCTTGGGTTTCAATTACATCAACTCCCAATCTAGAATCAAGTCCTCAACAGTATCAGCCATAAATTCCTTTCCACATAGTCCTCCTTTTTTTTTCGGTGCCAAACAAATGTTTAGATCACCAGATAGTATGATATTTACAGGAGAATTGGAGACAAGGAAGTCTGTCAACGAAGACCAACACTCTCTTTTTTCATTATAATGAATAGGAACATACAGATTAAAGAGAGCGCAAGAGGTCTTACTGTCAATATGGAAGAGCTTTGAAAAAATCCAGTGCTGTGTGGAAAACCACTTTTTTAGCTGAAACTTCTCTTCACACCATAGGGTAGTTATTCCCCCATATGAGCCTCTAGCATTGATATCTTTACCCGCGGTCAGTTTCCATTTAGATTTGATAAGAAGAAGGAGAGCTTCCTCTTCAATCTTAGTCTCTTGAAGCAGGAGAATATCAGAAGGTGCCATTCTCATGAGGTCTTTGACTGCTTCAGCTTTTATTGGGTTCCCCAATCCCCTGCAGTTCCAAGAGACTATCTGCATTACTTGCTCAATGAAGAGGGAGTGATTACTCCCTTAGGAGGCCCAGTTCTCTTATTCCTTCCATAAGACATTTCAATAGGGGACTAACAGCCTTGCGTATTTAACCTCTCAGCCTTTTCCTCCCAGACCTCCTTGTTAGACTTTTTGGAGAACTGCTTAATGGAATCTTCCTCTGAAGATCCAGAGCTATCAATTGGCTTCTTATGAGAAATATTAGCATAAGACAGGGGAGAACAAGCACCAATAGGAGTAATAATGGGTGAACCTTCAACTCAAAGAGGATATGAAGTTGAAGGGCCAGGTTGATCCAGAACTGCTGCATTTACTTCAGAAAACATCTCAGGCCCAACCGCTTCCTGGATTTCCCCTTCTTCAAGGGAAGAAGAGCTAAGAGAAACAAAATGATTGGAAGGATTTTTGGAGCTATCCAACACCTGAGGAATATAAGTTTTCTTCCCCACAGCAGTGTCCCCTACTACTGTATTAACTACTGTACCATTCTTTCTAGAACCAGGATTAGAAGTTCCAGCTTTCTGAACTTGGTTCCATTGGTCTGCTTTCTCAATTTCCATTTCCTCTTCAATTTTTTTCTTACAATTTCGGGAAAAATGGTCGTAACCATGGTAGAATCTACATTTAAAGGGAATTTGTTCGTAATCCAATTCCTGGATATAATACCAATCTGTAACTATTAAATTGATTGCCTCAGGCAGGCCTGTCTCCAAATTGACCTCAACACATATTCGTGCACATGAAAATTGGTCTTTCCTCTCAGCCCTGCCAATGTATTTTCCTAGATTATTCCCAATGGTTTCAAGAGCGACTAAATTCCAATAGTGAAGAGGGAGGTGCGAGAGCCTAAATTAGACTGGAACAGCAGATGGGACATCCTATGTGGGATCAAAATCAGGGGTCCACTTCTTCAAGTAGAGACCCCGTGGTCCCATCAAGTATGGACCATTTTGAAAGACAAGATCCTAGTCAATTGCTAATTCAAAAACAAAAACATAGTACCCTCTTCCAACAAAGTGACTATGGATACCCTCGGAAACTAAGGGCCTCCAGTTCCTTTGCACCTAGCCGTCAATGGCCTTTGGAGATGGCCAGAAGCCAGTAAATTGCCCAATTAACCCTCTTTCCGAAAGGTTTAAATCTGACCAACAAATATGATCTGCAGGCAATTTTACCGAAGGAATATCCACTTTCCTAACAAATTTCTGAGCAGCCCCCCCAATATTCTTGCCACAAGAAGCGATCAATCTCTTGAATGCTTCTAAGTCGGTAAGGAGGGGCGGGGGAGGAACCCCACTGGAGTCCATAACTGGAACCACCAAGATTCCTAATGAACACAGACTGCCCAAAGGAAAACAAGTCTTAGAAAAAACTCACCAAACGACTTCAGATGAAAAGCATATCGAATAACAGGCACAAAGCCTAGGCTAGAAACGCTGGACACCGACAAAGGATTCTGGACCCCAAGAAGCGACATACCAAGCTGGCTGCGATCTCACCAAATATACTCTTGGAAAAAAAGCAGGCAAAATCCTTGGATGAATCCCATCAACTCAAACTGACAACAGCACGTCTCCAGGAGATGTACCAAGAACAAACAACCTGCAAACAAAGAGAAACATCTATCGAGCCTCCCACTGTCAAGATTGAAAGAACTAGGAAATCCTCCAAGCGAAAAGTTTCACCAACAGACAAATGATATGAATTCAACTAGGCAAGAACGCTTTGCAAAGATCAAAGCACAGCGGTCCATATCCAGGGACAAGAAATTTTTTGAAAATGTTCTTGGAGCCAAAAATTCATAAAACCTCGACATCCATATAGTCATAACTTGAGTCTAGTTTTAACTAGGGCAAGTGTTTACTTTTTATTGGCATTTGTTTTTCCTCCCAAGCCTTGATGAAAGATATATAGGAGGTGGTAGTGTAAAGGGTAGAAATAAAGATTAATAAATGGTGATGAGGTCAACTTAGCCATTATAACAAAATTAGTTATGGAAGTAGCACAATTTTATGCCTCCTATTAGATTCCCTTTAATATGGATTTCCTTGGGAAAAGAACTTGAAACTTTCTTTGGGCCAATAATAATAATGGTAAAGGATTTCCAAAAAAATTGGGATCTCTATTTTACTCCATCATATATGGGATTCCTATATTTTTTAAAATAAGGATTCAATCTTAAAATATTTGTTCCAAATGGGTTCTTAGGTCCAATAATGGGAATGAGACTTACAAGGTTCTTATTAGACATCAAATATGCCAAGATACTTGGCTCGGTAAGAAGGCCTAGTGGGTATTTGTTTTTAATCTTAGATCTTGAACTCTTGTTAAGGTGAGAGTTGCTAGAAATTTTTATTTGCAAATTATTTTGAATGCATAGGAGGACATCTAGCCATTTTTGTCTTGTATGGATATCTCCAATTATTCATGCTTGTCTTTCAATGGTTATTATTTATAGTCTTCTCCTCTTTTATTGGATGAGGTAGAAACTTTGACTAAATTGATATAGCTTTTGGACCAAAATTTGTTTAAGTATTAAATTAAGTTATGCAAGGACTTAGTTGATCCTTAGACAAGGGAATGGATCATCCTATGGTCATAATTAAAATTAAGTTAGTATGGTGACTACCGATGACTTTATCTTGGAGTGGCCACAAGACCTACTTCATGATGATCTTGTGCCTAAGTTGATATTTTAATGCCCACAAGCGTGGTGGAGGACTGAAAGTGGGGGTATTTAAGTTGTAATCTTAGGCACGTGACCTTAATGATTCATCAACACAAAATCTTAACACCAAATTGTAAACAATTTTTTTTAATAACACGTTGTGGTTAAAAGGGATCAAACTTTCGTTAACTAGTATTTGAACATAACTAATTTAGTGGAATTACATAAACAAAATAACATAAGAGATACAATTACACACAGTAAATAAAATTACAGTGGTAAATTATTTCACTGTACTTAGATATCTTTCACAAACTAATCAATATGATCCTTCCAAAGCCAATATATTCGACATGTATAACCAATGCATATCTGACATCGTATTCCTTGCAAAATGTCTAATATTTCTTCTACTATCCAATTCAACTTCTCTGTGACTTCTTAATGGTCAAACCCCTTGTTTTTCCTTCTTAATGCTCCAACCCCTCCTTCTATGTCTGCCAACCATGTTATGCTTTCTATTCAAGGGTATATGAAAAGTTAACAAGTAACCATTTCCCCCAAAAGTAGTTACAAGAGAGTTGCATGCTCGTGCTCTTTTCCATTGTGATTTCAAATTCCATGGAATTTGATCCTCTTCATCGTCCTCTAAATATGAAGTTGTACTTTTAGATTAGTCAAGGGGGGATTCTACCAATAGCCTAAGAAAACACATAGTTTCCAAAAGGACTTACTAGTCTTGACATCTATGAAAGAATTAATTGGATGAGACCTATCATCGGTTAATACCATAAATGGAATGGTAAGTGGTATTAAGAAACCTAAAGCCTAGTTTATAAAATTAGGTTTTTAGTTACATGGCTAATAAGGGATTCTCCATTTCCAATTGACCTTTCAACTACGCAAGTCCAAGTCCAATTAATTATATTTGGTTTGAGGTTACACAAGATTATGAACATTGGTTTATCTCAGGATTGGATCTTGAAACCACATAGTGTTTGTGCATCTCCTTAGTCAACCTTAGAACTTGCCTTGAAAAACCTTTTTGTCCCAAATATAGAAGCACAAGATAGGCATCAAATGTCATGGTCCTCCAAGATTATATCCCCTTGCAAGATGATCTAATAAATATCCAGGATGATGCTCCAAAAATTGTGACTACTTGAACTAATAGTGCAACTTTCACTATTGCCACTTTAACTATTAATTGAACTACCAATAAAAAAAATAGTACATGAAATATCTATTGCACACTATCCTTACCACTACCACTTATGGAAAAGACTAGAGCTTATAACAACTTTTATCTAACTAGTACAATAACTTGGGCTCATCTTGCTTGAATAAAAGTACGATTAAACTGTATGATTCATGAAACTATGTATCTATTATGGAGATACTGATCTATAACACCTAGAGAACATATATGATTAGTAGATTTGATACTAGTATTCACCTAATTACACAGTTTACATAACACCTTATATCCTTTAGAGTGTAATAAGCTCATAACATAGTCTTATTGCCATTATCTTTATATAAGCTCTCATTATATTAGTTTGTCATAAGCACCTATCCATTTTCCTTCTTGGGGGTACTCTCCCTCCGATTGTGATAGGAATTTATCCTTTTTAAACTACCTAGGATGAGTCAATTTACTTCCTATCTCAACTTGTCATAAGACTATGCCTAATGGGTGGTTATAGTTTTATCTAATTGCATACTCCATTTTCTACATGCCTCTTTCCTTGGTACCTTAACGTTGTTTCTTATGACTTAGTGCATTATCTTATAATCCTTTTCCTTATTTTCCAATGCAGTGTGTGGAGTGTAGTGTAGAAATTTGTCCCATGTAACCTTATATTCACATGGTTGGTGGCTTGTGCTTTCTTTTCCATGTGTACAGTGGAGATATTACTTCCACTCCATTTCATTCTCAGCTCCGCATGCACTTTTGAATTAGATTTTTCTTTTAAGTTTCCAATGAATTTTCCAAGGTAGGGTAACAACCTTTCCACCATATTTCTATAACAATTTTTGAGCATGAAACTTCAAGGGTTCTTTAGCATAAAATCAATTGGAGAGATAAAACACATGGCCATTTTATTTTTTCATGGATCCATTCAGATCACACCTCCCTGATAGTACGTTTCTAATCCCTAAAATTTTATAAGCAAAAATGGAAAAAACTTGTTTAGAATTAGGTTTCTCTCATACCACTTAGCTTTCCTTGGGCTCTGCCTTTGAGGCGAACTTAATGAATTTCTTGTTGTCCTATTTGATTAAACTGGACCTTTTTCTACAAAGATATGTCCTAGTCCAATTCCAAGAGTGTTTGGTGTAAAATATTCTACCATAGGCAAACTATGAACTTCCTATTCCTTGTCCAACATAGAGGGTTCATACCATTTCAAGCTCTGTACATTGGTCATTGTTAGTTTTGTATCTCAGATAGGTTCATTTACATAGGTTATGTATCTATCATGTAGAAGTGGTATGAAAAGGGACTCTCTAGGTGAGCACTTTATAAAGTGACTTTTATTATTTTTAATGACTAAAGTGACTTTTGTATAGTTTGAGTGACTTAAGTGATTTAATTCATCTCAGTGAGAGATTAAGTCACGATCGTAGATCTAGTGACGCCAAGATACAATCTTGACTGTAGATCTAGTGATGCCAAGATATAATTTTTACCGTTAAGATCTACGGGATAGTGAAGGGTCATTAATGAAATTATAAAAGAGGGATGAGGAGAGTGGAGAGACACATTGAATGAGAGAGATTTTGGAGACCCGAAAAGGAAGAATAAAGAGTGAAGGGTTTCTTTAAGCTAAGGAAAAGAGGAATACATTTACAACATCAAAGGAGAGCATTGGAACGAATATCGAGAAGGAGGGATTCCTTATCTTGGCATGAGAAATGAGGTGAAGGAATGATACTTCAATATACCATATAGTTGCAGATTGTACACAACATATTGTGCAGTTGAAATAAGTGTGGTCATACATCATGTGTGAATGTACAATTTGGCCGTACATGTCATACAGTTAGTGGAAGGAGTTGGGAACTATTTTCTAGGACATACAGTGTTGTATGTTGTCTATATAATCCGTACAATAGGATGAACATGATTCTTTGTACGGGCACAAATTTTGAGTCACTTATTTGTACATTTAATGTTGTAAATTTCTAAGTTTTCTTTGGGCCAAATAATAAGAAATTTTCTCTCTTGATTAGTTTTCCCTTTTGGTTTTTTTTCAGGGGTATTCCCTAGAAAATATCTTGTGTCCAATTTATGGTTGATTTTTTGTCTATTGTTCGTTTTTCGCTGCAAATTTTCAATTCTTAGTCATTTGTATTTATGCTCATAATTCCATTTGAATGCTTGAGGATTTAACATGCATTAATGGTGAATAATTAATGGAGAATGAAATCTAGTTGTTGGATAAGTGTTTGACGTAATATCAATAATTATTGGATACATTATCATATAAGGATCCAAGTTTAGTTAAAAGGCATTATCACTAGCTTGCTCGGTGATCTTAAAAGGTTTATATGTTAACAAATTTAACTTCTTTGCTATCCCTTGTAGACATTATTTATTGAGATAAATCCACACGTTGTCCCCAACACATAATTTGTGATGGTCACATTTGTTGAGCTTATACTTCTCCTAACTCTTCTCAAACTTCTCCTGCACCTTTAACTGAAATTTCGTAATCTTATTTATGAACTTGTTTATTTTCTTTGTCTATTCTTGCATTTCCTTTATGACTTCTTTTTGTCATCCACAAACAACATCAAAAGGTGAGGGTTGAAAATAAACAAAACACATCACAAAGGGAGATTCTGGTGGAAAAATGAATTTCCTTTTTTTATAGAGTGTTGAACCTAGACTACTTGCTCATCCATTATCCTTGGGTGATTGTTGTTATATCCTCTCAGTGATTAAACCAAAGTTATGTCATGACTTTAGTATTCCAATTAGTCCAAGGATGAAAATAAATAGAATTATTTGGCTTTGTGTCCCCATGCGCCACCCAAAAATATAGATCTTGATGAGACACTTTTGAACTTAGCAAACCAAAATGCACCTATACATTTGCTACATGGCATGTGAATGATATTATAAAATAAATAAGCATGCAATATTGTTGAACCATCCATAAGCACAAACATGCATTCATGGCTTCCCCTAGACAATGGAACCTCTTGCTCTCCCCAAAAACTTCCATAGACATATGCTCCCATGGTTTGCTCTATACTAGTAACAACATGCATAGCACTAGTTTTATATTTATTGGCTTACTATTTCTACAAATCACGCAACCTCTAATAAACCTAGAAAATTGTTCTTGCATCACTCCAGTTAACACACCTTTATAGATTTGTAATGGCCTTCCCAACACCAAAGCATCCAACAATTCAAGAAGTATGAGATTCCTTCAATAACTAAACTCTACTTCCACACGGTATACATAACTTGCCAAACTTGTAGACTAGCGCATCTTGAAAATGATATCCACTTCCTTATAAATCAATAATTTTTTTCTCTTTTACCTATCGAAAGAACTCCTCAAAATATGCATCCCCTTATAATTTGCACATAACAATTCATGTTTGAAGGGATTACATTACATAATCACTCCCATAGCTACAATATTTTCCATTTGTGGCCTTGAAAACATATTATCTAATTTGTTTGTCACAAAGTTCTTATATTTGTCAAGAAAGTGGAATTGTTGCATAAGTTTCATCCATTATAATGGCTTGCAGTTTTAATTGACTTTGCAAGTACTACTGTGGATTATGGCTTCCTTCACCAATAAGTAATGTTTCATTTCTTCATTGCCTAAACTGGGGCATATAAATCCTTATTATAAGTAGGTAGTCCATCGCTACCCCATTGAAAAACTCTAAATGATAGCAAACTAGTCTTCTTCCACTACTACAAAAAAGACCTTTAGAGGCGGTCATTTTCCACCTCCAAAAATGGAATTGGCTGGGGGTTTTAACAAAAGAGGAGGTTTTGCGAAAAAACCCCCAAAGGAACCATTGGTAAAATTCAAGCATTTTAGTGGCGGTTTTGAAGAAATATAAATTGCCCCCAAAAGTGACTTTTAGGGGCGGTTCAAAATCGCTCGCCAAAAATAACTTTTGGTGGTGGTTTGGAATTTCCCCTAAAAGTCACTTTATGGGGTTGGTTATGAACCGCCCCTAAAAGTTACTTTTTTGGGGTGATTTATATCTCTTAAAAAAATGTTGCAAAAAGGATTGAATTTTAGCAGTGGTGCCTTTAGGGGGGATTTGGAACCCCCCTCAAAAAGTGACTTTAGTGGCGCTTTAGAGCCCCCTATGTAGAAACCTACATGGACGGTTCATATCTCTTCAAAAGTTGTCGGTAAAAGGATTGAATTTTTGGGACGGTTTAGAACCCCCCTCATAGTAACCTATGAGGGAATTTTAAAACTCTCCTTGTAGAAGATTTTTGGGCCAGTTAAAAACCCCCCTCATAGAAGCTTGTGAGGGTGATTTAGAACCCCCCTCATAACAACTTATGAGGGTGGTGTAGACCCCCCCTTGTAGTAGCCTATGGGGGTGGCTTAAAATCCCTGTGGTAGCAAATTACAAGGGCAGTTTCAAAACTCTCCTTGTAGCATCCTATGAGGGCAGTGTAGAACCCCTCATAGCAACGTATGAGGTAAGTTTAGAACCCCCCTCGTAGATACTTATGAGGATTTTTGAGAACCCCCCTTACAGTATCTTATGATGGCTGTTTAGAACCCCCTTCGTAACAACTTGTGGAGTCGGTTTAGAATCCCTCTCGTAGCAAGTTACAAAGTCAGTGTGGAAGACCCCATAACAATATACAAGGATGGTTTGAAAGCTCCCTTGTAGAAACTTATGACTACAACTTGAAACCCCCCTCGTGGCAAGTTACGAAGTCGGTTTGGAAGAGCCCATAACAATATACAGGGATGGTTTGAAACCTCCCTCACATAAACTTATGAGGACAAATTGAAACCCCCCTAGTAGCAACTTACGTGGGTGGTTTAGAACCCCCCTCATAGAAACTTACAATAGTGATTGAGAATCCCCCTCATAGCAACCTACGAGTCAATTTGTATGTATGTGGGTATACATATAGATATATATTCATGTTTGGTATTTGTTTCTTATAATTTCTTTTACATTATTGATTTTAATTTGAGTTGATATTTTTAAATATTATAATAGGCCCACTTTTTTCATGTGTCACATCAATATTATACGCAAACACTATATATATCCCTCAATGAAATGCACCTCACTTATCATAATTCATTATTACTACAATGATAACAAAAACAAAACCATGGCATGAACTCCCTTGAAGAAGTTTAGTAGTGATCCACTTCATATGCATTAAAACTTGAATGGCATGCAGGTAGACTTTGAAAATATTCAAAACTATATCAAAAACATCTTCAATATGACATGACCGTGAAAAACACCTAAAACAACTTACAACCATGAAGCTCCATCAAGTTTAATGCCACACATTTATAAGAGAATGCTCCAATATATGTCCAAGAAACCTTCAAGTGATATTTCTATTAAGCTCAAAGGGAGAGAATTCTCCTACAATCCAACCACGCCTCAATAATAGAATGAGGTTGATTTAAATAGAACATAAGGTCAATTTAAGGTCACCCTAATTAGGGCTTAGAAGTGTCATAGAAGAGTGTACCATATCTAAGAGCTACTTACGAAGGAGTAATACAAATGCATGTCTAAACTCAAGAGGAAAATGCGCCAATTGTAGGATAGAATCAAACTAAGCAACTCATTACATTGCTCATATAATGTCCCAGATACTTATTTGAACATTTTTTCACATTGAAGCTTATATATTCACCCTATCCAATTTCCATGCAAGGAAATCCTCACAAATTTGTATTGTGGGTTGATAGGAATGTAATGATGCATTAGAGCTTGGCTATTCTTACGCTAGCAAGGTACATGCATCAACAACATTTACAGTGAATACAAACAATGACCCAATCTAACTCATATAACCTAACTTCCTATGAAAGAGGATGTCAAATCTACAGGTATGTTGTTTTCACATGTTGGGTAGCAAACAAAGTCTACACTAATCCAACTTCATTCTCAATTTGAGAACTCTAATCCTGAAGATAGTTGATTAGATCCAAAGGAATTAATAAATACCTATAAATGTAACAGTAAAAGTTAGTAATCAACATAAAAGGTGAAAGATGAAATGTAAAATATACAATAACTTCATCCATGATCTTTCGCTTGATTTATGATTTATCTAGAATTTGGCAAAAAAGATACCAGATATGCCCATTTTCTCACACCCTATTTGACAAGTTTGTATTACAAAACATTACTCATGCACTGTTCCAACTCCTTCTACAAAATCCAATTGTTTCAACTCAATTTAAACATGCTAGGTTATATGATAGGACAACCAACAAATAAGTCGACATCCACTTGGATAACCTAACACAAAAAATCCAAAAATAGTCTCAAAGGCTCCCATTTTTCTTACATCATGTTGAGCAATTTATATACCAAACATCGCTCAAGCACTGCTCCAAATGCTTGTATAGAAGACAACTATTTCAAATTTATTTAAATTGGTTAAGTTGTATAATATAGGACAACCACCACATAAATATGCCATCCATTTGGCTATCCTTGCACAGAGAAAATCCAAAATTAGTCTCAAAGCCTCCAAATTGTTAATCAATCATTCATGACAACATGGCACTTAGGCCTACCACATAAGCTATCTTGAATGTTGAAAACCTTTAGTTAAGAAATGAAAGATGAAAAATAAGATGGACAATGAGAAATTGAGGAAACAAAAAGCTTATATCATTCTATGATAAACATTAAAAAATATGAATAATAAACTTTCTATCAGAAATGAAGGAAACAACCATATTAAAACATGAATTGGAAAAGTGCCCATAAAAGCAGAAGTTTGGAAAAGGAAAACTAACAAAGCTGACAACTAATGAATATACAAGAAAAAAAATGTTTGACGACTAATATTGACTCTCCCCTCAACCCCCCCAATAGATTTGTAGATATAACTGAGGTCCATTTAGAGGCACCAGACCAAGCATCAAACCATATATCCTCTTAGTGACAAATGGACTAGCATCAAACAGATCCATAAAAGGGTACCTCCTGCTTGTCAGATTACCTCTTGGCTTCAATAGAGCAACAGAAGATCTACTCAATGTTTTCTTCCTTTGAACTTAGATGGAAAGATAGTAGGACTCCCTCACTCCTATGTCCCCATAGGATTGTACAGTCCAACTCGCCATGGTACTTGAGGATACCAATAGCAATCCAGTTGTGAGCACTAATTTTGGTTTAAATTATGAGATTTTTAAGCTCTTAGGCCTACAAACTTTAGTTGGCTTTATTAAAAGCATTAGGTTTCAAACCAGATATCAAACTCTAAGCATTAAGCCACATGCTTCACAAGTGCCAACTATATATGGCCAACATCAACATGACATTCATCTACTCCTTTGACTCCTAAGGTTTCCACCGAGGTCAATTCCATTCAAAGTACTCAAACCTCGAGAAATAAAAAGAAAGGTAAAAATAGAAATAAAAAACCTGGAAACCAACAGGAGACTCCATGACCAACCCATAATGACAACTACAAAGGGAAAAGGAAGGCTTAATATCCCTGTCTATTATGCGGTGGTGACCATTTTTGAAAGGAGTGTCCCCGTTGGGACGAAATCTCCTAGTTTCTGAAGTCTAATCCCGCACCCGCAATACTTATGGATCCCTTTCTCTCTCAACAACAACTGGTAGACCACATGTGTAACCAAGGTAACTCTAGTTCATCGGAGGAAATTCGTATGATGTCTTCAGATACCATCCATCTGCAAACTCAAAGTAAGAATTATGATAAACTCGCAGATAAGAAAGAAGATCAATCTTCTTCAGGGAAAGCTCCCTCTACTAGTTCTCCAGAATCCTAGTCTACTGTCCCTTTATCTATCGAGAAGCCTACTCTTGACATGATTTTGTGCCCACCTAAGAGTACTCTTCGAAAGGCTGTCTTTAATCCCAATGTCCAAGCTGCTCAATTCTATAATGTGGTTGAAGATCTCGCTCAGGCACCTTGTTCCATGTCTACCCTAGAAGTACTCCAAAGTTGCCCCACAGCGCAAGAATTTTTTGACTGCTTTAGGAGCTTTAGACCCATATAACACTAACTTGATTCATTTCAACATTCAGAATTATAAACCTAGATTACTACATAAGATTGCTTTTCAGATCATTACGAAAGTAGTGGGAAAGAAAGTCTTTCGAATGGTACTAGATGAAGGAGCTTCGACCTCGATGCTATCTCTAACTTGTTGGAAAGCTCTTGGCTCTCCCGAACTTGTTACATCACCTACGACCCTTAAAGCCTTTGATGGATGGGGTTTCCAACCCCATGGTCTCATATCAGCCCTCGCGGTCGACCTGGGGGGCAAAACTATTTCCATCCAAGTAGAAGTGGTAGATGCCCCTTTAGATTACAACCTCCTTCTAGGAAGGAATTGGTTCTATGCCATGACTGCTGTTGCTTCAACAGCATTTTGAACGGTCCAATTCCCACATCTAGGGAGAATTGTTACGATTGATCGGCTTGATTTCTGTATGCTGGATGTTACTACCTCCATGGCTAATAACATCCCCATGTTAGGTCAGTCCCCTCCTTACCAGTCGATTGGGGTAGGCATGTCGAAGGATTCATCCCTTATGGGGATTTTCCCATCTACTCCTCCTAGCACGGATACCGCAACAGTACATATGATCGCCTCATTTGATTATGAGCCTAAGGGAAAAAATGTCGTTGATTCCACCTCGTTGAGTCCTCATGAAGCTATGTATGACACCATTCAAACCTTTTTCGATGATCACACTGATGACCTTCATCTAGTGGCTTCGGATCCTTACCATTTACCGTACTGGTTAGAACCTTCTCTTTCGGTTCTAGACTATCTCTCCGAGACTTTTCCTTTCAATGAGTCCATTATAGAGATCATGAACATGGATGAGCCCATTTGGGAGGATCACCATCATAAATCCATGTTCCTCCCCAACACCAGTTCGGGCAGCCATGATTTTGCATCCTTGTTTCCTACTGATATTGTCAACGTTCCGCAAAGTCCTATATTGTTGCAAGATATATATTCTGAAGCAAAAACCTTTGCAACATTACTCAGACGAACCCAATTGAGATATCAGCCAAGCCTGATGTTATCGAGCATGTTCATGTTGGGCAGAACTGCTCCGCAGATGAATCTGAAGCATATAAGGAACTTTTCAAGGAATTCTGTGATATTTTTTCCTAGTCCTATGAAGAGATGTCGGGGATTGACCCTTCCATTATGGTCCATGAGATTAAAACTTATCCCATGGTTAAACCTGTCAGGCAGAAACTTAGGCAAGTCCATCATCAAAAGGCCGCAGCTATTAAAGCTGAGATTGAGAAACTTTTGAAAGCTGGTTTTATTTATCTTGTACCTTTGACGGAACGGGTATCGAACATTGTCCCTGTCAATAAAAAGCAGGGCACCATTAGAGTCTGCATCGACTTTAGGGATTTGAATAAAGTTTGTCCCAAGGACAACTTTCCTACCCTGCATATCGATTAGATTATTGACAAATGTGCTGGAAGTGTCATTTTTCATTCATGGATGGCTTCTTTGGCTACAATCAGATTAAGATATTGCCCTCTGATCAGCATAATACATCATTCATTTTCCCATGGGGAACCTTTGCGTATAAGAAGTACCTTTCGACTTGAAAAATGCTGGAGCCACGTTCCAGCATGCGATGTCCTATGCGTTTCACGACATTAAACATGATGTTGAATCACACCTTGACGACCTCCCTGCTCATTCACAGCGGTGGGAGGACCACCCTGGTCATCTTAGAGACATATTCCTGAGATGTCGTCATTATAATATACGGCTCAATCCACATAAATGTGTTTTTTGCGTTGAGATGGGACGGCTACTAGGCTTTGTGGTATCCAAAGATGGCATCTGGATAGATCCTTTGAAGATTGCTGCTATCATTAATCTACCAGCCCCAACCAACCTCCTTGAACTCCAAATTTTGCAGGGGAAGGCAAACTTTCTCCGTCGTTTCGTGTACAATTTCGCAGAGAAAACGCACGGTTATATGCGTCTCCTCAAGAAGAACACTCCATTCTTTTGGGATGACTAGGCCCAACACGCATTTGATAATCTTAAGCATGCTCTGACTCATTCACCTGTGATACACCCCCCGGATTATTCAAAGGAATTTCTCTTGTATATTGCTGCCTCCGCTACTACCATCGCCATGGTTTTAGTGCAGGACAATCTCCATAGTTAGGAGCGTGTGATTTATTATGCCGGTAAGAATCTTATTGATTCTGAAACCTGTTATTCACATGTGGAGAAGTTAGCATTGGCCACAGTCATTGCTGTGCAAAAGTTTTGTCACTACATTCTCCTCCACACTACCACCGTATTGGCAGACCAGAACCTGATGTATTACATTCTGACACGTCAGGTACACGGGGGAAAGTACTCTCGTTGGATCGTCATCCTTCAAGAGTTCGATCTAGAGTTTGCCAAGGCCACATCAAAGAAATACTTGGTTTTTGTAGAGCTTATGTGTGATATTCCCTATGCTACAATGGAATCTGAGCCCAGTGATTCATTTCCGAATGAATTCCTATTCCTGATTAGCACTACTGATCCTTGGTATGGATATTTGCTGATTTATCTCCAGACCCAGCATTTTCAGCCACATTTATCTCGCGATGATCGTCGCCATATCCGTCACCATGCAAAGTACTATCTTATCTTGAATGATACCTTGTATAGACATGGGAGTGACTCCATTCTTTGGCGATGCCTCACCCATGAGGAGGCTGAACACATGTTGAATGATTGCCACTTTGGAGCATGTGGCGGTCATTTATCTCGGATGGCTACAACCCAGAAAATCCTTCGCGCTAGCTATTTCTCACCTTCTGTGTTCAGAAACTGTCATGAGGTTGTTAAGAAGTGCCCACCTTGTCAACATTTTTATCCTAAAAAGCGCACCTATCCTGCTTCGCTTCACCCCATCATTGCCGTTGGCCCATTCGCCAAATGGGGGATTGACTTCATGCATTGTAAGCCTACCTTAGATGGGGGGCATGGTTACATCATTGTAGCTGTGGATTATTTCAAAAAATGGGTCGAGGCCATGCCTACATATGCAGAAGATGGTAAGACTGCCGCTCTCTTCTTGTTCAATTGTATCATAGCTAGATTTGGAGTTCTGCAGTCCATTGTCACTGATCACAGATCTCATTTCTGTAATAAAATGATGGAGGAAATGAGTGCTAAGCTAGGTTTCCACCATGAAAAATCTACGCCGTATTATCCGCAAACTAATGGTCAGGTAGAGGCCATTAACAAAGTTTTGAAAACTATGCTTTGTCGGATGGTTGGAGATCATAAATATAATTGGCAGCTCGTTCTTTTTTCCGCTCTTTGGGCTTATTAGACTTCCGTGAAAACAATTACTGGTTTCACGCCATTCCAGCTTGTCTATGGACTTGGAGCTATCTTGCCGATCCAATGTCATATTCCATCTTTACAACTTGCCGTCGAACTTCTCCCAGACACTTCCGCAGAGGAAGAGAGATTTCTGTATTTGAATAACCTTGATGAGATTCGCAGAGATGTTGCCTTGGCTAATGAGGCACATAAGAAACGCGTCAAGGCGCAATATGATAAGTTTGTCCAGCCTCATGTTTTCAACAAGGGTGACCTAGTATTGACTTATTACCAGAGATATGACAAAATAGGGAAGGGTAAGTTTGAGTCCATGTGGTATGGACCTTTCGTTATTTCTAAGATGTTAGAGAAAGGAGCTTACGAGCTCGTTGATTGTGATGGAATCCCTTTGGGGAAACCTCGCAATGGGTTGTACCTGAAAAGGTACTATGCCTAGGTCTTCTTGGATAGTATCTTGTATATATGTATATTGATTGAATTTCAGTGTGCTTTTCGTATTTTCAAGATGGTTTTGAGTTTTAGTGTCTACATCTGTTTATACCATGTTTTGGTCATGCAGATGGCTTTCTATGGCTTCGCTGATGGTGCTTTCCGCCACACCTTGAATCTCGCCTCGGCTGCTTGGGTTCTCTATTCCCCAGCTGAAGATTTGGTCAGTTCAAGAGCGGGTTGCATAGGTCCTGCTACTAATAACATCGCCGAGTATGAAGCAGTCATCGGTCTCTTGACTGAAGCTGCCTCCTAGGATGTCCGTAATCTAGTAATCTTGATGGACTCACAACTCGTGGTTTGTCATTTGAACCATGTCTGCACCATTAGGAACCCGATGCTCCTCCACCTCTTCCAGAGGGTACGTTTGTTAGAAAGATCATTTGGAACCATTACCTATAGGCATATCCCTAGGGAACATAATGTAGTTGCTGACTCATTGGCTAATTACATCCTAGATTGGCATATTGCCCATTCATGACGTTAAATCAAACATGGTACATTGTAAATAAACATTTGAAGACACATAGAACTCATAGAAAATGCATTGGTCCATTTGAAACGTATAAACACCGTGTAAAAGTCTGTATATGTATATACGGAATTTTTTACAAAAAATAGGTCCCGAGACCTCATCTGAAGCACGTAAGCTTTCAAGAAAAACCATCATACAAAATAATGAAGCTATCTGCTTTCACTATACATGTCTCATACACTAATAGTGCTTGTGATAGCACATCACTGCTTGAGCCACCCTACGTAGCAGCCTGCTAAATCTGCCCGATACTCCCACTATAGATCTCTGATATCTAGTCAGGAGGTTATCTATGTCGGCATCTGGGATGTCCAGAGTCAACCTCTCCAGGTTCTCCTCCAACTCCTCGGTGATATCATTAGCCTGTGGTACGAAGCGAGCTCCGACTCTCCTATCCAATGGAGATGCTCCTCCAGGCCTCGCTAGTCCAACATCTGCATGAGAACAAACATGTCTCACCACTTATCATAAAAAATATAAAACTTTAAAAAACATAAAAACATTGTCCATTTTAGGGTTTCTTGCTTCTTAACGATGTCACCCCACTGCCGTCCAGGTGGGAGTGGTAGGTCGAGATCTCCTGTAAATTCTGTGACTACATACGCATAGTCCTCGACCATGAGCGTCTAATCCCGCAGCCATCTGAAGAACGGATCACCGAAATTCACTCTGCCCCTACCCGCTCCTGTGCGAGCCATGACCTGGACCCACCTCAACATACAGGGGTCACGTGTTCTTAGACTCCGGAAAGTCACTTGGGGCCTCATCTGTGGAACCTGCTCGAAGAATAAGCAAACTAAGATGGAACCAAAGCCGAACTGCTTCAGCTCTCCCTGCCAACATTTAGTTAGCTGATCCTTGAAGATTGGAAGCATTGCTTCCGCCCAGTTGAACACCGTAGGTTCCATAGCCTCTATGGCGTACAACATGTGTGCCCTAGAAGCCTGGTGCACACCCTGGCTTCTGGCCACCCTCTGCATGGTGAACAGAATGATCCGTAGAGCCCTATCTATCACTGCCCTGATGGGGATCTTTTTCCTCGATGTACCTGTACCTAGTGCATAGTGCCGATCTATAAGCTCTTTGGTGGTGATGTCCCCGCCACGGGAACCTGTTAGTGAGATGGGGGCACCCCGTCTCGATAGACCAGTTAGGAAGTAGATATCCTCTACCTCCACTGTAAGTATATGTGCCCCCACCTTGAAATACTGATGTTCTGGATTCCACATCTACAGTATGTGTTCTAGTAATCTCTCGTGAGACACCATGCTTGGAGTCCGGAAGAACTTTAAAAGTCCACAGTCTCGTAGTGCGGCAATGCAACCCGCATTTATTTCAGCAGCAGCATCCTCGTTATCATGTGTTCTTTCCTTCCATATCACCATGTTTTGAGTCACCTAGACCTGCCAAAAACAACAATGGTATGCATTAGAATCATCCTTGAGTCATTGGAAATCAAAAGAATGAGTTTTTTCTACCCATATCATTTGTTTAAGTTCTCCACGGTTGACACTGCTTGTGCCCCATTGGAGACAGGTGGTGGCACCGCCTGTACATCATGTTCTTGGCACAGTTCTTGGGTGGTACTGCATATCCCGTAAAAGGTAGCCACGGTGCCCCCATATTGGGTTTTAGGGCTTTCCAGATAGGCCCAACCCCCCCCCAAATCTCAAAATAGAAGCTATGAAATGAAAGCTGAAGGCTTTAGATGTTACCTGCAACTGACGGTGCTGAAAATGGACGGTGGAAACTCTCGGTATCAGATGTGAAAGATATGGCTAGAAAAAGCTCCAAGTGCTCTCTGCTAGAGGTAAATAGTGAAATGCTTTGATTTTTTACTATTTACTTGACTTATATAGACATTTTTGGGTCCAAATTACTATAGTTTTGATATAAAATTGTATTTTAGTCAAAGTTCATTTGTCGTAATCCCTTAATGTTGGTCTAAAATGCATTTAACACTTGTTTCCAAGTCGTCTATAGGACAAGAGAACTTTAGTAAGAAGCTTTGGAAAGTTTGTTTATGGCTTTTTCATACTTTCACAAAATGGAAAAGGTCGTCGAGCGTTTATTACGACACTTTGTCACACTTGTTAAAATCTAGTATCAAAGTTTCGAGTCCAGTTCAAGTTTCTTTCCAGGCTCGTAAAATACAACATTGTGTAAAGAAACATCATGGAGTCCTCTTTTCACCTCTTTTTCAGGCTCCTTAAATACGAAAAATTCGTCGAGTCCGTTTTCGATTCTTTCCAGGCTCGTAAAATATGACATTGTGCAAAGAAACCTCATGGAGTTCTCTTTAAACCCTTTTCAGGCATCCTAAATACGAAAAGATCGTCGAGTGATCTTGTCTTCTTCACGCTCATTAAAGTATCTGAAGTGTCGTCCGTCCGATGGTAGGTTATCTCTTTTTTGGTTCGGATCATACTATTTATGAAAAAGGATCACTCCAGCCAACCATGACTGGAAGAGTTCTCTAAGGTATGATTTTACACTTTTTCGAGCCTTAGAGACTAAATCATATGAAAAAGGACTCCTTTGGATTCTTCTTCCGTATTCGTTCAGACTCTCTAAACATGAACGATACCGAGTTTTCTTTCGGTGGACTCGTTAAATTAAACATTGAAATGCCCATTTTGGGAATGAACCCCTCCTCTCTCAGGTTCATAAAACATATGATATTGGACTTCTCTTCCGACAAGCTATATCGAGTGTTTGTTACCCTCTTTGAACTTGTAAAACCAAAAAGAGGCAGTCATCAATCATGATGGGGGAAATGGGAAGGGAATCATTTTGTAAATAATGGCAGTTGTTTGTCGTTACCTTTGAACATGGCACTTGTCTGCACAATCATGTCAGTCAATTGGGTATTCAGTTGATCTCCATGATGATCCACTTTCATGAGTCATGTCAATCCTTTGAGTATTTCAAAAGAATGCATTGTCCACTGTCACATTGTGTGTCTGTCCTGTCTAGTCATGCTGCCAAGTCATTTTGTCGTGCCGCCCGATGTTCAAGGGGAATTTGAAGAAGTTTTACCTCTGCAGTCTACATAGTCTTTGTGTCAGTATCTTTGAGTCAGTCATATGGTTACTACATTCACATCAATCCAGAACTATGTTTCTAGTTTCGTGTCGTCGATGTGGGACTCATCATGGCCCTCCTTCGACGAGACTATTCCCGTCAACATCAGCTCATTATCCAGGAAATAGTCTTAGAAACAATATTTAGTACCTTGAGATCTGTATGCCTCAATGACAGTTTCTCTCACTCTCGACATAGGTTCACATCATTGACCTTTGGTCGATAGAATCGACTAGGTGTTCGACATCAGGACATCTATTCGCACTCAGTAGATTGGAATAAGGTACCTTGGGAATCATTGACATTAATGGTGATCTCCCTCGCACTTGTTAACGGTTCACATCATTGACCGATAATCAAGTGGTTTCTACCATGTTCGACTTCAGATCATTGTAATCACATGGATAGAATCGTACTTTGTGGAAGACGAGACGAAGACCCTGGGTATTTGTTTAAAAGTGCTCATTGCTTTTTCCCTAGGTTGCGATGGAGTTTTGTATATCCAGCATGGTTCCACATTTTTATGGTCGTGGCTATGCTCAAATTTGCGTCTGTATGACATAGATCTACGTTGTATGTCTGGTAGCTATGTCCAAGTTTGAGTCCTCTATCACATGGGTCTACGCTATATTCTAGTAGCCATGCTTGTTTATTCCTCTCATGGACCTACCTTGTATTGGTCTGCAGCTATGAGTTTGGTTACTTGTGTCTATGAGTCAATGTACTGATGTACTACAGGTGCCTACTTGACAACACACTCCAATCGAGCCGACATTTTCATCTCTTGGCGACGACTTGTTCTCAAAGCTCTCGTTTATCGTATCCCTCTAAGAATCATGCTTTGGGGGGCATCCTGTTATACCAAAATCCTGTCGCCATCATGTGATAAGACATTTGACATACCTACTTGCCCTGAATCCCAGCTTCTGGAGTGGAAACTAAATGGTTTTTCATCAATCTTTCATACAAATTCCCAGCACCGCGAATGCCCCTTTATCCAGGAGCGGTACCCCTATTCGCACCGCCCATCATCTGTTGCCCATAAGGTGTGCCACCGCTTATTGTCCTTGGTCCATAAGTGATTATTACCAGAACCACTCTGTCATAGAAGGAGAAACGCAGTACCCTGGGTAAAAAGGGAAAAATAGAAATTTCTCGAGGCTTCTAGATGATAAGCCTCGTGTCCTGCCTTATCCCTATTGCTGTGGGTTGGTTGAACTCAAGATCCCTCATTCTAGGATCTTAGAGGCCACCTCACCCACTAATTTCTCAACCATCTCTATCCATTAAAGCCCTAGAAATAAGAGCTCATAGCCATGGTTGAAGGGGGAACACTGGAGGTATTGTTATGCTGTTGGATTGACCATTGGCCCAAGATCATTTGGAGAGAGCATAGAGAGTTAGAGTCGGATATTTTAGGGATGAGAAGGTTTGGTTTCATGGAGATGCATGTCAACACCAAGGCTTGGTTGTAAACTTCTTCATATTCTTTAATGCAAGTTGATTTCTGTCCCACATATGTTGTTGTTGTTGTGATTTCGCATATATGTTGCTAGATTCCTTAGTCACTAGCATAGATTAGTAGATCATATTCTGGTTGCTTTGATCTGTTTCGTGTTGAGCTTGATTGCAGATACACAGGTGGAATATCAAAGCCCCGCATTCCAAATATCTATAGCGTCTAGGGAGAGTCTTCAACCTCTGTTCTCTATTTGTTCTGGATCTGAACCATTCAGACCAGTGGAATACCTTGCTGTCCGCAGGAGGTGAAATATTCCAGCTAACATTACTGAGAACAAAAACAAAACCATGGCATGAACTTCCTTCAAGAAGTTTAGCAGTGATCCACTTCATATGCATTAAAATTTGAATGACATGCAAGTAGACTTTGAAAATATTCAAACTATATCAAAAACATCTTCAATATGACATGATCATGTAAAACACCTAAAACAACTTGCAACCATGAAGCTCCAACAAGTTTAATGCCACACATTTATAAGAGAATGCTCCAATATATGTCCAAGAAACCTTCAAGTGATATTTCTATTAAGCTCAAAGGGAGAGAATTCTCCTACAATCCAACCATGCCTCAATAATAGAATGAGGTTGATTTAAATAGAACATAAGGTGAATTTAAGGTTACCCTAATTAGACTTAGAAGTGTCATAGAAGAGTGTACCATCTCTAAGAGCAACTTACGAAGGAGTAATACAGATGCATGTCTAAAGTCAAGAGGAAAATGCACCAATAGTAGGATAGAATCAGACTAAGCAACTCATTACATTGCTCATATAATGTTTGAGATACTTATTTGAACATTTTTTCACATTTAAACTTATATCTTAACCCTATCTAATTTCCATGCAAGGAAATCCTCACAAATTTTTATTGTGGTTTGATAGGAATGTAATGATGCATTAGAGCTTGGTTATTCTTACACTAACAAGGTACATGCATCAATAAGATTTACAATGAGTACACAGAATAACCCAATCTAACTCATATAACCTAACTTCCTATGAAAGAGGATGTCAAATCTACAGGTATGTTGTTTTCACATATTGGTTAGCCAACAAAGTCTACAGTAATCCAACTTCATTCTCAACTTGAGAACTCTAATCTTGAAGATAGTTGATTAGATCCAAAGGAATTAATAAATACCTATAAATGTAACAGTAAAAGTTAGTAATCAACATAAAAGGTGAAAGATGAAATGTAAAATATACAATAACTTCATCCATGATCTTTCGCTTGATTTATGATTTATCTAGAATTTGGCAAAAAACATACCAGATATGCCCATTTTCTCACACCCTATTTGACAAGTTTGTATTACAAAACATTACTCATGCACTGTTCCAACTCCTTCTACAGAAGCTAATTGTTTCAACTCAATTTAAACATGCTAGGTTATATGATAGGATAACCAACAAATAAGTCGACATCCACTTGGATAACCTAACACAGAAAATCCAAAAATAGTCTCAAAGGATCCCATTTTTCTTACATCCTGTTTGAGCAATTTGTATACCAAACATCGCTCAAGCACTGCTCCAAATACTTGTATAGAAGACAACTATTTTAACTCTATTTAAATTGGTTAAGAGTTAGAATATAGGACAACCACCACATAAATATGCCATCCATTTGGCTATCCTTGCACAAAGAAAATCCAAAATTAGTCTCAAAGCCTCCAAATTGTTAATCAATCATTCATGACAACATGCCACTTAGGCCTACCACATAAGCTATCTTGAATGCTGAAACACTTTTGTTAAGAAATGGAAGATGAAAAATAAAATGGACAATGAGAAATTGAGGAAACAAAAAGTTTATATCATTCTATGATAAAAATTAAAAAAAATATGAATAATAAAATTTCTATCAGAAATGAAGGAAACAACCATATTAAAACAGGAAATGGAAAAGTTCCAATAAAAGCAGAAGTTTGGAAAAGGAAAACTAACAAGACTGACAACTAAGGAATATACAAGATTTTTTTTTTTGATGACTAATATCGACTATCCCCTCAACCCCCCAATAGATTTGTAGATATCACTAAGGTCGATTTAGAGGCACCATACCAAGCATCAAACCATATATCCTCTTAGTGACAAATGGACTAGCATCAAACAGATCCAGAGAAGGGGACCTCCCGCTTGTCAGATTACCTCTTGGTTTCAGCAGAGCAACGAAAGATCTACTCGATGTTTTCTTCCTTTGAACTTGGATGGAAAGAGAGCAGGACTCCGTCACTCCTATGTCCCCGTAGGATTGTATAGTCGAACTCGCCATGGTACTTGAGGATACCAATAGCAAGCCAGTTGTGAGCACTAATTTTGGTTTAAATTATGAGTTTTTTAGGCTCTCAGGCCTACAAACGTTTCTTCCTTTGAACTTGGATGGAAAGAGAGTAGGAATCCGTCACTCCTATGTCCCTGTAGGATTGTATAGTCAAACTCGCCATGGTATCCTCAAGCATCAAACCATATATCCTCTTAGTGACAAATGGACTAGCATCAAACAGATCCAGAGAAGGGTACCTCCCGCTTGTCAGATTACTTCTTGGTTTCAGCAGAGCAACAAAAGATCTACTCGATGTTTTCTTCCTTTGAACTTGGATGGAAAGAGAGTAGGACTCCGTCACTCCTATGTCCCTGTAGGATTGTATAGTCGAACTCGCCATGGTACTTGAGGATACCATTAGCAAGCTAGTTGTGAGCACTAATTTTGGTTTAAATTATGATTTTAGGCGCTCAGGCCTACAAACTTTTCTTCCTTTGAACTTGGATGGAAAGAGAGTAGGACTCCGTCACTCCTATGTCCCCATAGGATTATATAGTCAAACTCGCCATGGTATCCTCAAGCATCAAACCATATATCCTCTTAGTGACAAATGGACTAGCATCAAACAGATCCAGAGAAGGGTAACTCCCGCTTGTCAGATTACCTCTTGGTTTCAGTAGAGCAATGAAAGATCTACTCGATGTTTTCTTCCTTTGAACTTGGATGGAAAGAGAGTAGGACTCCGTCACTCCTATGTCCCCGTAGGATTGTATAGTCGAACTCGCCATGGTACTTGAGGATACCAATAGCAAGCCAGTTGTGAGCACTAATTTTGGTTTAAATTATGAGATTTTTAGGCTCTCAGGCTTACAAACTTTTCTTCCTTTGAACTTGGATGGAAAGAGAGTAGGACTCCGTCACTCCTATGTCCCCGTAGGATTGTATAGTCAAACTCGCCATGGTATCCTCAAGCATCAAACCATATATCCTCTTAGTGACAAATGGACTAGCATCAAACAGATCCAGAGAAGGGTACCTCCTGCTTGTCAGATTACCTCTTGGTTTCAGTAGAGCAACGAAAGATCTACTCGATGTTTTCTTCCTTTGAACTTGGATGGAAAGAGAGTAGGACTTCGTCACTCCTACGTCCCCATAGGATTGTATAGTCAAACTCGCCATGGTACTTGAGGATACCAATAGCAAGCCAGTTGTGAGCACTAATTTTGGTTTAAATTATGAGATTTTTAGGCTCTCAGGCCTACAAACTTTTCTTCCTTTGAACTTGGATGGAAAGAGAGTAGGACTCCGTCACTCCTATGTCCCCGTAAGATTGTATAGTCAAACTTGCCATGGTACTTGAGGATACCAATAGCAAGCCGTAGGATTGTATAGTCAAACTCGCCATGGTACTTGAGGATACCAATAGCAAGCCAGTTGTGAGCACTAATTTTGGTTTAAATTATGAGATTTTTAGGCTCTCAAGCCTACAAAATTTAGTTGGCTATATTAAAAGCACTAATTTTGGTTTAAATTATGAGATTTTTAGGCTCTCAAGCCTACAAAATTTAGTTGGCTATATTAAAAGCACTAATTTTGGTTTAAATTATGAGATTTTTAGGCTCTCAAGCCTACAAAATTTAGTTGGCTATATTAAAAGCACTAATTTTGGTTTAAATTATGAGATTTTTAGGCTCTCAGGCAAACTTTAGTTGGCTTTTTGGCTATATTAAAAACATTAGGTTTCAAACCAGATCTCAAACAAAGCATTAAACCACATGCTTCACAAGTGCCAGCTATATATTGCAAACATCACCATGCTATCGATAGCGCCCACACACACAAGGTGCCAAGGTTCGACCCAATGGAGGAGTATAGTCTTGCACTAGGCTTAGACAAAACCTATAAGTGCTATGCTATATAAGGACAAAAAACATATTAGGCTGTTGCATACGGGATATATCCAATTACATGCAAAAAACAGTGCGCCCAACAATGAGCATGAATGCCAAGTAGAGCACCAACTAAGTTCCAAAAACACATGTCAAGGTGAGCATTTGTCAAAGCTTACGAGTGACAATTCTAAGGCAAGCTTTGCAGGTGTTGAGGGTCATGGCCAAAATTATCACATAGCTCCTACCAAGTGCCAAGTGCTTATGTGTAAGTGTCAAACAAACACTATTAAGTTTACAACACCAGTGCTAGATAACAAGTGTTATGATCGAGTTCAATCATCAAATGCACTCATGTATTGAGACTTAAAACACAACTTAAAATCAATTGTGCTCATAGGCATTAAATTATTTTTATGCCTTGTCAAAATGCCACGAAGAAATCTTACAAAAAAGTCTGAATTCTCTTGTTGTTCACAGAGCAAGTTAGTGTCCTCTTGTGATATGCATATAGGAAAAGTGCCTTCGAGTTTTTGAATCAAGCTTCGAAACTTGAAATTAGTTCATCAGATGGTAATTGCATTATTTGTGGCTAGTGCGATGAATCCTCTTTTGCAGTGTCATATCAACCCAAGGGAATTCGATTTTATAATCACAACTATGCTGTCATAAAAGTTTCAAAAACGTTTAGGCAAAGACAATTCTGGTGGCTCACAATCCCTCTCCCAAGTTCTGAAAATCATAAAAAATGGTGATTTTGTAAAGGCAGATGGTGCAACAATGGCTCTTATTTCCTCCATAGCTTGGAGCTTGCTGTGCATTCTTTTTCTCAAAATCATGAAAATAATTGTCATCAAACCCATGAAGGCGATTTACAGGATTCTGTTGTAAACCACGATTTTATTTTTTCCACAATGAAACTTCGAACTATAGAGAAGCAGTTGTAATCTATTTTTGCAAGTGATGCATGCTATAAATAATGGGATCCTGTTGCATTTTGCTTCATATACAGTCTATACCATTCTCCATTTTATTTACCTTCGTGCAAGTCTTTTGGGTTTTGTCTTAATGAAATAAATTTATGGAGAGAAGGTGCATATTCAAAAGAGCAGTTCGAAACTTGCTTCTCTCTTAAAACATATTCTGGTGTGTGCTATTGAAGCATTATGGAGTGTCCAAGCCAGAGGCTAGAAATCGTCTCACGAGTTCATCAAAATGGTCTTCTATTAAGACCTGTTCACTGCTGATAAGCTTCTCTCATATTCATTTCCTTACATATAACTTTACAATGGAATTTTGTGGGAAGGATGAAGGTGTAGAAGATCAAGGATATCAAAGTAGTTGACAGTGTCGATACCTTCAAGCTTTAGAAGCAACCTTATTTTGATAAGAAGCCATTTTTGACATCTATTATGCGGTATATAAAGAATATTGCTATCAAATACCGTAAGAGACAACCCCTATTTTTATAACCAACTTTAGATCTAAAGAAATTTTCAACATTTGAAGAAGATCAAAAGTTAAACAATCAGTTGAAGAATAGGACAATGAGTAGATAGGTGGCAGAGCGTTTAAGGAAGAAATCAACAAGCAGAGGATTCTTTTCAAATTCAAAGGGCAGTTGACTCCATCAGATCCAGATATCTTTGTAGAATATCAATTCACGATCTCTTGCAATTGATTCAAAGTCTCTTTATTTTTAGTTTATTGTTAGACTTTTGTTCTATAAACTTGTAACAATTTGTTGCAGTTTTGCTTATTGTATTTTCTATTTAAAATTATCTTTTAGAATGTTAAAAGGGTTAGTTCCACAGTCTAGATAGATAGTTTTAGGGGAAACAAGACTCTCTGCCTATCATTATAATCCTGTGGGCAAATTGTCTATGCAATGTTTTATTATCAGATATTCATGAGACTTAAATTATCAGTTTGTATGGTTTTTGTTTCTCATTTCATTTTTTCATCCTACTTGAACAAGTTACAATTGTTGAGGATAAACTCTTGACCATCAATTAGAGATTCTTAATGCACCGAAGGATTCATTGTATCTTCTTATGATTCGTGTGTCTTGTTCAAGTATTTTTTATTCATTTTCAGAAAGGATTTATGTTTAGTGGATATTACATCTCATGAATGTCCAATATGATCTACGATAGGTCTTATTGAGATTCATGTTTGTTTTCTTATTTTTCTACCTTCCATAATGACAAACCTCTTGTCTGATATTTAACTTGATTGCCTTTGATCCATAAGACATTAGCAAGAGACCCATGCCCAATTGTCACAAACATAAATAAAATATAAACTAATAATTAATTAATAATAAAATTATCATTATTCTAAGAGGATACCACTCCTCTAGAAAGGGTGCATAACAATATATAAAAGAGCTTTATTGTAATACCTTATTATCATCTATCAATATATATTATTATTTTTATTCTTAATCATGGAAGACAGACTTGCTTCATAACTGTCCAACCAGATACGGGTTTATCATAGCCGGATCGACTCCTCATCCTGCACACTCACTAGAGCTCGGATTCGGCTCTTGTGTTTGTCTCCTCTTTTTTCCCTAGATTCACTTCCACTTTATCACTGACCTTTTCATCTCCGCACTCACCCCCACTGCCATTAATCCCTGAATTCTTCTACACCGTCCCTCACCATCTTCCACCCTTCCACTCTTCCTGTGCTCGTAGCCACATTCTCCTCTCTCCTCAATTGGGACTTCCCACCATTCCTCTCCTCCCTTGTCCAAGTTCCTCACTTCATTGACCCATTGATACTTCCTCCCATCTCCACGCATTCCACGTACACAAATCCTCACCCTCACAGTCCAACCTCCCCGCCTTCTCCACGTAACAACAACTCCCACGCTCCACCTTCAGCTGTGCTTCGGTCCACACAGCTCCCTCCCTTCTACTCCTCTTCATGCCCTCCCCTTCTACCCCTGCCTCTCCACCGTGTTGCGACCTTCTACCTCCCAGCTCCTGCAGCTCACTCCCCTACATGCTTGTTTTCTGAGCGCTCCCTCCCGCAAAACCTTCAACTCCCCAGTCTGTTTTCAGCCTCCATTGCGCCCACTCCATCCTTCCTTCCATTCCCCGCACACTCCTCCACCTGCACGCTCTTCGCTCCCCTATTTCCCGCTTCCCTCCACCGCCTCATTCCCTCCATTGCTCCATCTTTCCCCGCCTCTGCCCATGTGTGCTTCCATTCCCACCTGCATAAACAAATTTTAATAAAAAATTAAATATTATCTGTAAAATATTATAATATTTATTTTATTAAAATAAAAAATTTATTACCCAACTTTAAAATAATAAAAATAAAAATATATATAATATAATATTTTATTATTATATATTTTTATTTTTATTTTCCTCCACTCCAGAAGCCAAAATAACGTCCAAATACACACCTCCACATACAAGGACCAAGACTATGGCTGAATTAAAAGACTAAATCGAGAAATTGGAGAAGGATATCAAGGCCCTGGTCGCTAACCAAAAAAGCTTGAAGGAAGAGATAAAAAATAACAATACAATGCTTAAGAAAGAAATTAAAGATGGAATTGTTATGCTACTAGAAAGAAGGCTAGATGAAAAATTGGACACCATGAACAAGAAACAAAATGACTTGGATGACAAAATGAGTACCATGGTTCAAGAAATAAACACCATAACATAGAACTTGAGCACCATGATGCATACCCATAATACATTAATGGAGGTGTTACAAAAACCGATGCCTAGTACAGACCATGTTAGTAGTCTAGACATGTTAGAAATCTCATTTCATGTTTCCACATAGGAGACACTTGCCAAGAATCAAGAAGAGTTGCAAAAATAAATAAATATTAAAAATGCAACACTTAAACAAGAGATAGAAACAAAAGTACTGCTAGATATGGAGGCACGATTAAACAACAAAATAGACGCTATCAGTAAGATAGTAGAGAAGGAAAAGGATAAAAATCACCGCCAATAAGGAAGCAGTTCAAATATGTTGGGTGCATCATTCAATAGCTTTAAGCCACCATCAAACTGTAAAGAAAAAGGCAACCAATATCATCCTTACATAGTGTACCCACCTAAGGCAAAAATAGAGTTGTCAAAATACAATGGAAGTTAAGAACAATGCGTTGCTTGGTTAAGCAAATCGAAAGAGTACTTCGACATCTACAATATTCAATTTGACAAGGAGAAGGTGAAATATGTGTCAATGCATATGGAAAGGTACACCTATAATTGGTGCTTATGGTGGAAGAGAGACAAATTTTCCTACACCTGGAACTTGTTCAAAAATGATTTTTTTAATAGGTTTCAAGGATTCATAGAAGATGATTTTTTCAGTAAACTTACCAGATTACAATAGATCAGAAGCGTTGAAGAATTCACACATCAATGAGAATCCTTATCGACATGATTATTTGGGTTATCTAATGAACAAAGACTCGAAACCTATATAGGAGGTCTTAAACAATACCTCCAAAAAGAGTTAAAGATGCATGACATACCTAACATAGAGGTGGCAAGACATAAAGCAAAACCCACAGAACGGAAATTGGAAGGAATAAAAACAAGAGTCAATAACAATTATCGACAAGGAAAAGAGACACAATGCATATATTGTGAAAATAATTGGCCACCCGGTCATCAATGCCACAAACCTCAACCATATGCCTATGAAATTGAAAATAGGTCGAAAACATATAACAATTACTCTGATAATAGAAAAAAGAAGAAAAACACATGTCATCGATGCAGTGATGACTAGACCCCATGCCATAAATGTAGGAACAGTTAGACAATACAATGCAAAATAATTAATGGAAAGGAAGTGCAAGTCTCTGCACAAGAAGTATAATCTGATTCTAATACCGACATAGAATCATAATGAAGGACGACATTAGAAATCTTAGGCTTTGAGGACAAAGCTTTCCCAAGGGGAGGGAAATGCCACACACATAAATAAAATAATAAATAAAATATAAACTAATAATTAATTAATATTAATTATAATTATCGAAATTCTAAGAGGACACGACTCCTCTCGAAAGGGTGCATAACAATATATAAAAGAGCTTCATTGTAATATCTTATTATCATCTATCAATACATATTATTATTTTTATTCTTAATCATGGAAGACGGACTCGCTTTTTAACTGTACAACCAGATACGGTTGTTCCACCAATGGTATTGATCATTGATTTATAGTTGATCTTAATCCAATTCCCTATCTTTTTTCTCAATCTAGTCTACTTGATCCACCAAACCAATATCATAACCAAGGTGCCTAAACTTTGTGCTATTGGAGTAAAGTGCCAACTTTAGGAATAACACCAGTGATATGGTCTCCCCCTCCCCCTCGAGCATTAGGCCTAAGAGATCTTGATATCATCCTCAGATCTCTCTCTCTCTCTCTCTCTCTCTCAATATCAAGATGTCCATTTTTCCAGTTTTGGGGAATAGATTGCTCCTGATTACACCATTTTTTTGTTTCTTATCTTTGTTATAAAGGATTCATGCTAAAAAAATGGATGATCAAACAATATAGTGGAGGGATATGAAACAACATATATTTGACAAGAATATCCTTATTAGGCAAAGGATATGACAAGGTACTTTCAATGGGGATGTTTCCCCTTTTCATTGGGATGAAACGATGCTTAGAGTAGAATTGGCGATTCAAATTTGGGCTAGAATTGCCATCTTCAAATTATAGCCACTGAAATAGTGTTAGCACTCCACGAGGGTTTCAGGTTTTTTGAAAAGAACATTTGGTTTCCAGTTGGTAAATTCCTTGTATGGAATCAATTTGGCTCCTTGAGACTAGTATTTCAAACTTGACCAATCTTGGAGATTTTGGATTCATAAAAACTATTTTAAACCCACTATCTATGTAAAATTAAGTGATGATGACATAGTGACCCTAATTATCTATGTTAATGATTTTACCATCACTAAAAGTAGTGCTAACATGGTTTAATATGGGAGATATGATATTTTCTCTGTTTTGAAATGACATATCTAGGCCTGCTTCATTATTGTTTAGGCATAGAGTTTTGGCAATCTGGTCATACTATCTTTGTATCACAAGTAAGTATGCCACAACTTTCATAGAAAAATTCAAATGACTAAATGTAATCCTACATCTACACCTATGGAAACTGGGATAAAACTATCAGCTTACACTAACTCACTAAATCCATACTAGAAGCTAAGATTTTGTCAAGTTGTGATACTATCTATAGCACTAGTATAATGTACAATACTTACACATAAAATATTTTTGTTGATGCTCAACATCAACATGATTTTGAAGTGTTGAAACATGACACAAAAGGCAGACCAATTAAACTTATTTGCAAGATCATTATGTTTCCTCTGTCACGTCCATATCTTATTTCACCATTTTTGTTTTCATATGACCCCTTCAACAAGTCTGCCAAGTTACATTTTCATTGTTACCTTCTCATGGTTGAGTCAAGTTAAGAGAATTAGTCATGTCAGGTAGTCAACACCCTTATGTTTATCCCTTCATATTGGTCTTGCCTATATTTTGCTTGGCCAAAATCGTCAGCATTTGACTCCTATGACATCTAGATGAAGTTTTGACAAGTCAATGTTTTTACATCATGTCAATTAAAAAGTGTCAATCTTATGGGGTTCATTAATTCACTAAGTGCTTCCATTGTCATGGATCTCCTCATGTTTAGATCCAAAAAGTGAAGATACCCCTAGGTGGCCTTGGTTGCACGAAATCACCAATGTCCATGGTTTTAGAAAGAGAAAAGAAACCCCCCCTTTTGTAAAAAATCCCATAAATCAAAGTCCATTTCCCATTTAACCTTAACCTTTCCTTTCCCATCCATTTGTTATTTGTAAATACTCCTTTTTACCAACTTTATTATTTCCTCCCTTTACATTCAACCATTTTATCCATATTGTACAAAGGAGGATCTTTATGGCAAAACTTATTCGCTAGATAAACTCCCCCTCAGGGACTGGATCAAATTTCACAAGCTCCCTGCTGAAGGGAGAGTCTTTCTGGTGAATAAGTTTCGTCAGACCTCTATTACTATCCCCTTTAATGAGCGCACCATATCCCTCCATACACCTCTCCTTTAATATTTCTAAAAAAGATTTTCAAAAAGAAAAATGATTAAAATAATATAAAATCCTTTTACCCAAATTCCTCATTAGCCCACCTGTACTCACTGCATCTTTTACTTTTCCTCATTATTTAATGAATAGTATCATTCCAAAAAAAACTGCATCTTTTACTTTTCCTCATTATTTAATGAATAGTGTCATTCCCAAAAAATAATTAAAAGAGGTCTCGTCCTTTTTATGTCACCGTCGGTGATATATATGAATCAATCATGAGTATTAATTCATTTTTTTTGTAACTAGGGGAATCAACAACTAGGGACGGGATGGTACTCACGTGACACGAGGTCCAGTGATGCAATCCCACTACCACTATACCCTTAGGTGCATCCATAGGGCCCGAACCATGGAACACGGGTAAATTTGGGGGGGGATTTGAACACAGAACCTTCCAATTACAACCAATCTCAACAATTCCACTTTACCACTTGCTCTGCCCCCCACAGGATGAGTATTAATTCATCTTGATATGGGAAAAAATTTCAATTTTCTAAAGTTTGTAATATTTTTTATTAAATGTAATTAAAAAAATACAATTATTTGAATGTTGATTGGTGTTTGAATCCTTATGTTAGTGCCTCGATCTTTAGTTCCCACATTGGCGGCTGGGTGACGTAGAGTAGGCCTGGAATTTTTACTTCCCACATTGGCGGATGGGTGAGGTAAGTAGGCCTAGAATTTAAAACACCCTACTTACCCATCATAAATTTTATAATATAGTCTTAGTATTGGATGCAAAAACCCTAAATTCAAACCTTTGTCACCCTCCTTGCAGTGCATGGACACCAAGTTTTGTCTCCATACATGTACGTGTGTACCAAATCCACCTTGACGTTGTCCTCCTCCTTCCTTGCACACTCTCATTATGTAAGAAGCTCATTGTCCTTTGTCCAATTTAGTGTAGCAGTGGAAACTGAATTAAATCTATCGATCTCAACTCGAAAATGACACACCATTCTGCAATTTTGCTTCTTTTACTGGTCGTAGCTTCCTTAACGTTTTGAGGGGAAAGTGGGTTTGCAAAGTACAATGAAGAGGAAGAGCATTCGAGTGAACCATTCAGATATAGTGGTGCTCGATACAGATCCATTCGGCAAGGTAAATATACACAGTACACTATCTAGAAATATATAAAATAAAGTTTGTGAATTACCTTTTCTCTGAAAGTCAATAAAGCTTGCTTGATCTTGCAGACAGACACTTGTTATAGATAGAAAGTTGCAAAACACTATCTTTGCAACATTCTTCATGCCGGAGTGAGCAATTACTAGTTGTATATAGCGCTGCTCGATATAGAACCGTTCGGTAAGGGAAATATACACAATACACTATCTAGAAATATATAAAATAAAGATTGTGAATTGCCTTTTCTCTGAAAATCAATAAGGGATGCTTGCTCTTGCCGACAGATTCTTGTTATAAATGCAAAGGTGCAAAGCGCAGAAGTGGACGAGTTTTTCTATTAGAAATTACTAGTGCATACTGACGAGCTTATTAATTCCTTTTTAATTAAATCGAAATAGAAAGTTGTTCATGAATTGTTAACCCAGGGCCATAAAGGCTTATGAGCTGCTAGACAAAATATATGCCAAACACTGTAACCTGAATTGATTTTATCATAGAGGAGATTTAGGAATTACTGAATTGAATTTTAGATGCAACCGTGGTGAATATACTCCTAAGAATTTTACCAATTACAGAAAGAGATCTTGCAGTCAAAACAGAGCACTCAATCCTCTACTTCAACACATTCTGCTATGCTATGATACTCTGCTATGCTATGGAAAGTAAAAAACATGTAACACACTCTGTTACACTACAGAAAGAAAATTAACATTCAGATCTAACTTAACCGACTAAGAAGCTTCTAGGAAAGCAATTCAACGAAACACAATTGAATGAAGAAACTGAATAAACTAATTTAATCCTACAAATGGCTTCTACCCTTACATGCTAACAACAAGATTCAATTAATAACTTAATGCATCCATTCACCACAAAATTAATTCTAATTCAACATTCATCATTCATATATTCCTTCGTAACTGATAATAGAAATGACTAGGCAATCCAATCATATCACAAATTAAGAATTAACACTCAGCTACACTCCACACACCAATTCTGAATATCAAACAATCAAATAAATCGACACTGCATCATATATTAAAATTATCAGCCTAAACAATCATGCATAAAAGAAAGAAAATAAACCTACTTATAACAACACCTGTTACAGAAGGGGGCCCTGCCTCCGACAACAGGAGTTGAACAACCACTCAGTCACACAAAATTGATCAACACATTCGAATCAGGTAACTATAATTTTTATTAAAGAAGTCTGATGGCAATGTTCAATAGATCTTATGCAACGGTTGGTTAACCCTTTTGAAAGAGTTTCAAGGTTTTTATACATCAATGCTCATGAGAGAAATATGAAATATCGTGAAGTTAAAACAGATTTCCCAATAAATCCTATATACAGATCCTTAAAGAGATATTTCAGGAGTGTGCGTCATGGAAAGTGGAGGTGATCCCAAAGATACCGGAGTGGTCAACTATGCGTCCTAGACCCAAAATACTGAATTAGGAACAAGATCTCCAATCCTTGGATCGACTGTATCATCATCTAAACGTTGGATAGGTAACCCAAATGATGTAGAGAAATACATCAACTTGATATCTTTGTGTAATAGCTCAAGAATGAGATGCATATCATCCAACTTCCATAATTCCCTCACTCTGCAACCTGTAGAAAAAATGATACTGATCCTAAAAATACCACTTCTTTAGTAGGCAATAATGGAAACATGACTCTATCCAAATCATAAGCAATTGATAAATAACAAAGAAAACAAGATCAATCCTTACCAAGGCCAAAATGTGCTAAATGTAAGCAAGAGAGAAATTGGTCATATAGGATTATGTCAAAAGGAGTTATAAACAAGATGGAATAAGGGAATAAAAAGAGTCATATGCATAGCCCGTCATCTCCCCCCAACCAAAAGGTTTGCATGTCCCTATGCAAACTAAGACTGTGATCCACTAACAGGGGTGCTTGGAGAGCTGCTTAGGCACTCATTACTCCACTTAAAGGAAGAATGGCCGCCTTTTGTTATGCTGTAAAAACCTTTATGTTCCCCAACAAATTTGAAAAATTCACTGTCTTCTCCATCCACCACAAGGCACCAAAGTATAGGGAAGTGAAATCGGAGCCTGATCTAGTTGGCTCTATGCTTACTCAAGCAGTCAAAGTAAACTTATTGTCTATCTAGGGCTCGCTCAAACATTCTAATAGAGAAGGGATCTTTCCTTTTCAAGTCAAAGCTCAGAGCATTAATCCTTCTTCGTAGACAGAGCATCACCTCCAACCTATGAAAGGGAATCCAACTCCTGCATTCATGAGCAACTTTAGATTGAGTAGTCTCCAAGAGAGTAACGAATGATTGATCTTGCATAACCTGGTTTTTGGCCGTGAATAACTTTTCAACCGAGGGGGAACCTCTCACCCAAAGAGCATCTTCCGATTCAATATTTTCTATAGCAGTGGCAACATTGTTCCATCTCAAATGATTTCTCATGACGGACAAGAATGCCCTTAGTTGTATATCCCCTACATCAGGGTTTGGGACCCAATCTTCAAAATCTGTCATAACCAGGTTATGCATATATAATTCACACAAAATTCTTGTTCTTCTTCGTTACTCTTGGAAAAGGCAACAACAAACTGGTCTTCTGTCTCAATATGATCATTATATCCCATAGTTACCATTGACAGTCTAAAAGATACAAGTTGTTCTTTTAAAAACACAGAGTATAAATTCAAAGGGGGTCTTAGATTCCTCATGGAATGAGCCAGATAGTTCATATATTCTTTTTTGGATTTCAATTTTTCCACTTCTTGACTAAGCCTTCTCATGGCCATGGCATAATCTTGTCTATGTAGTTGTTCCGTGATTGTTTCCTGTTCTTTCCCCTTCTTCTGATTGGTGGCCAATTTTAATTGTTTCTCCATGTCTCCCGCTGTTGCCTATAGCTGAGCTACCATTTCTTCCAGGTACCTTATTCGGGTCTCATCCGAAGGGTTCTCTTCATGCAATTCCTGACCCTCTGGTCCTTCTGCTTCAAAACCCTCTGGTCATTTTGCTTCAAAACCCTCTAGTCCTTCCATACTTTTTACTTGCACGCTATCCTCTATTCCTTCATTGCTGAGTATCTCCTTGCAGTCTCCCCTTTGTTCACCTTCCAATGCCACGTCTTCTAACAGGGTATCCCTCTTATGCTCTTCCATCCTCTGAATTTGCTCTTGAAAGGCCACCTCTTCTTATGTTTTCTTCTGATAAGATTTTTTCAACTGCCAGTAATCTTTCTTTATTTTACCATATGCTCTTCTGTATTTACACAATATAAAATGATGGAATTTCCTTAGCTTGTTACCTCGTGCCCCTTTGATCAAAGCCGTCCATCGTTTTTCTTTATTCTGCTGCTCTTCTACATTCTGCAACCTGAATTGAATCTCCCGGTTTTCGCTGGTGATCTCTGGCATGGTCAATGCTTCCCATCCTTCCTTAAATTCACCGTCCAAAATGACGAGATCCTTTCGATTTCATGATCTTGTTTGGGTATGGGGTCCTTCTGTTGAACGGGTTGGGGTTCCATCTTGTAGGCTACTCCATAGAATCGCATGAACTGGTTTCTTCCTTTGGGTTTCTGGGGTAATTTCCAATGTTTTCTTCTTCTTCCTCCCTATCTGCCTGGTGCTCGAGGATACGACCACAAATGATTCCCATGTCTGGTTTTGTTTCTGTAGGGAATCCTCCACCAATAATCTAATTAGACCATGATAAGCCATACTTGTGCCAGGATTATTACTACCCTTAACCATTTTACTCATTAATTCTAAGGATTTCCATAGAAAATACGACATGTTGATGTATTTTTGGTGTCTTAAGTGGTTCAAGATTTTAAAATGATAAGCAAAAATTAGACTGAACCGAACTTCGCAGGTGATGAATTTTCATACACAGAGTGCCACCTCACCCCATGGAATTAACAATGAAGTTCGTTGTGTTCCTTTTTCTGTTCCTTGCACCCGTTCAACAGGTTCCAAAAATGCATCCCTGAGCGGCTTCATTGACACCCATCTCTCGAACCATCTCTCGCCTATCTGCGGTAATCTAGAAAATCTTGCAATTGTCTGCTCGTCCACTTGGATCTTCAACCCTTGTACTTCCGCAGCTGAACTGTTAAATGTACGCGCCAATTCCATTGCCACCATAGCATTTCCCTTCTTCATTTTGTCAAAATACTCCAACCATCCTGCCTGTTGAAAAAATGTTTTTACCTCCTTGTTTCCATAGACCATATCTGAGTTTTCAGGTTCACTCCAGATTGCCCTCGTCATTGCGTTTCATTCCTTATTTCTCCCCAGATGCTTGTAATACTTCAAATTTTCTCGTCGATTCTCCAAGGAAAAGGATAGGCTTGGGATTTCAAAAGGTGGGTTTATGATGTCGCCAGATGGCATCGTGGTATTATCAACACTAATATGGCTTAAGAGTTCATGGGACATGGAATTAATATCAGCAAGAATTGTTAAGTTTCCTTTGGTTTCATAGTAGTGGTTACTATACTTAGAGGCAACTCTAAATTTTATCCCCCCAAACCAATTTGACACACGAACTCGTGTGATACTAATGGCTTACCAAGTCATGATTTGTCCTCCTGTACTTATCAAAAGCAAATGGAGGATGGTTACGTACTTGCCTTACCTGAGAAGAAATACATGAAGATCGCTGGCTAGTTGGTTGCAGTGATGAGAAGAAGGACATAAGGTTATCCATTGTTTGCGCTGATGGTTATAATAAGCTGCGATCATTCCCTTTGTGGTTGACAAGCTACAATGATGTTCGGGTATAATGCTGTATGATCCCTTTCTCCACTGGCCGATGACGTCGAATGATGCTGGGCCCATACAGGTAATAAAGGTGCCACCATGTGGATGTGACATGGAGGATAGCCAAAAATATGGTCGTTGAAGTGCTGGGAGAGGTCAGAAAAGGAGCCGGTAACATGTGTGAAATGATTCCATGGTGTTACAGAAAGGTATGGAAAATGGATAAGGGTTCTGAAATGAAGCGAAAAGGAGTGGAACATGTTCTGTAATGTTGCGGAAAAGGTTTCGGTAATGGAACATAACATGTTTCGTAATGAAATGAAAGAGGGGTTTTGTAATGGAACAAAACTTGGTTTTGCAATGTGACAGAAAAGGCTCTGTAATGTTGCAGAAAAGAGTTCTATAATATTATTTATTGTAGTGAAGCAGAAAGAGTTCTGCAACTGAAGTGGGAAATGTAGGAAGATGAAATGGAAATGGTTTTCGTAGTGTTTTGAAGAGAACAGTGTATAAAATCTCAAATAAATAGTCTGGAGAATATTTCTAAAAAAATCAGGGACATTAATGAGCACTTGAGATCAGGGAAGGGGATGGAGTGAAATGATGATAAATGGGATATGAAAAACGTATTGCTGTAGAATGTCCTTGCAAAAAATTCAGAGATAGATTTATTAGATTTGTTTTTTTTAAGGACTGCGTCCCAGAAGGATTTTCACAACCCTTTTTCTCTTTTTTATGAAGGACTCTGTTCGAGAAGGATTTTCATAGTCCTTTTTTGTTTTTTTTGAAGGACTGTGTCCGAGAAGGATTTTCACAGTCCTTTTTCTCTTTTTTGAAGGACTGTGTCTGAGAAGGATTTTCACAGTCCTTTTTTTATTTTTTTATTTTTTCTCTTTTTTTTTAATGTTGCAGAGGTTGAGATGACAATCTTGAAGTCTTTGGTACACCAGCATGCAGAAATGTTGCGGATGAACGCATCCTTGGACAATGGTTTCTTATATGGTCTTTGTCTATGACCATTGGCCATAAGAAGTGTACCTTCCCCATCAATGGTTTTAAGTCGGATTGTACCATTATCATAAACTGTTTCGATCTCATATGGTCCCAGCCAGTGAGTGTGAAGTTTTCCTTTGAACTTTTTGAACCTAGAGTCGTAGAGAAGAGCCCAGTCACCTTCTTGAAAGTACTTGGTTTTAATGAATTGATCATGCCACTTGGTTCGTTGTTGTTGCATAATGGTTATACGTTGTATGTAAGCCAACCACAATTCATCAAGTTCATTAAGCTGCTGCAGGCGGGTATGTTGAGCCTGTGATAGATCTATACCCAATTGAAATGCAGTTCTTAATGTTTTAATCTCAACTTCTATTGGTAGGGTGACTTGCTTACCATAGACTAACTGATAGGGAATCAAACCTATGGTACTTCTCCATGCTGTTCTGTAGGCCCATAAGGCTTCTGACAGCGTATCAGCCCAGTCTCTATGATGAAGCTGAATAGTCTTTGTGAGCATGGATTCCAGAACTCTATTTGTACCTTCCACTTTCCCGTTAACCTGAGGGTGATATGGTGAAGTTATTCTGTGCTTGATATGGTACTGTGTTGTAAGATTTTTGATGAGTTTAGATGTGAATTGAGATCCTACATTAGTAACAATCTCCCTTGGAACTCCAAACCTTGTGAAAATATCTGCATATAGGAAATCTGAAACTGCCTGCTCTATTGCCCGTGGAAGTGCCTTTGCCTCAACCCATTTAGTCACATAATCAGTACATACTAAGATATATGAATTCTGCCTAGATTTAGGTGTGATTGGGCCAATGAAATCCACTGCCCACTTCTCAAATGGTTCAATCACAAGCTGATTCTGAAGTGGCATTTCATCTGATTGTAGAGGCTGTCCCATTCGTTGGCAGCTATCACAGCTTTGGACATATTCTCGAGCATCTTTAAATATTGTAGGCCAGTAATAGCCCAATTGTAGAACCTTATGGGTTGTATATTTGTCGGAAAAAGTGCCTCCCACATGGGCCATCATGACAGGTCCTCAAAATTGGATAAATTTCATCTTCACGAACACATCGACGGATCACCAAGTCTGGTCCTGTATAAAACAAATAGCCATCAATCCATGAAAATCTGTTGCTGCACTAGACAATCCTTTTCTTCTCTTTTGATGTCATATGCCCCGGAAGTCTTCCTACAACCAAATAATTCGCTACATCTGCAAACCAAGGAACATTAACATAAATAGAAAACAAATGTTCATTTGGGAAAGCATCATCTACCGATTGAGGTTCCTCATCAATATTTATTCTTGAAAGAAAGTCAACAACCACATTAGTTTTACTGAGTCTGTCAATTATTGAAATATCAAATTCTTGTAGCAGCAACAACCACCGAGTGACTCTGCCATTTGTAATAGGTTGGTTCATAAGGTATTTGATGTCCGAATGGTCGGTGTGGAAAATCACTGGGTATCCTGTAATGTAATGGAGAAACTTATTTATAGCGTAAATGACAGCTAGGAATTCTTTCTCGGTGACTATATAATTAAGTTCTACAGCAGTCAGATTTTTACTAATAAAGTATATGGCATAAGGTTTTTGATCTTCCTGTTGGCCTAAGGCTCCTCCTATGGCAGTATCAAAGGCATCTGTAGATATTAGGAAAGGTAAGGACCAATTTGATCCTCGTAGGATAGGTGCTGTAGAGACTTTCTATTTTAAATTTTCCCATGCTAATTGAGAGGCCTCTGACCACTCAAATTGTTTATTTTTGGACATAAGTAGAAATAAAGGATTAGCAATTTTTGAAAAGTTTTGAACAAATCTTCTATAATAACCTGCATATCCAATAAAACTACGTACCTCTTTTTTGTGTGCATGGAATTGGTAAATTAAGGATCCCCTGAATCTTTGCTGGGTCCACTTTGATGCCATCGAGAGATATAAGATGGCCCAGAACAACGCCTTGGGTGAGCATCATTATGCATTTTTCACTGTTGAGACATAGATTCACTTACTTGCATTGCATAAGTACTTTTTCCAAATTCTTCAAAGCTTCTGCAAAATCCTCACCATGGGAGGTAAAGTCTCCCATAAAAGCTTCCATAGTGTCATGAACGAGATCGATTGAGCATGTCATCCTCAGTTGGTTGTTTTGCTTCCAACAATTTTTCAATCATGTACAGCTGTAAGGTTTCATCAGCTTTCTCAGCTTCCTCTTCATTTGGCCAAAAAGGAAGTTCTGGTTGTATTGTTGGCTTCACAGGAGGATACAAACTGAGTTCCTTCACAGCATTACCATGGGATATACACATATTTCCTCAACGACAACCAATATAAGCATCCAATGTGGCCAGCCATGGTCGACCCAGAATTAAAGGATGGCCTCCCAAGTTTGATTTTGTCTACAGAATCATAAATTCCACCGGATATTCCAATGAATCCACTGAAATAACAACATCTTCTATAATACCCTCTGGCTTTACCGGAGATTGGTCAGCCAACTATAAAATAGTGGAAGCTTGCCAAAGATTTGTAATGCCCAATCTATCCATTGTCTGTTTAGTCATGACATTAATAGTTGCCCCCAAACTAATCAGTGTATTAGAGAGAGAGAGATTCTATTTATTTGTACTTTGACAACGGGACTACCAGGGTCAGAGTACTTAGCAGCAAGAGTGTTACCCATCATTAATTCAGCCAAATCTCCTATCACATGAACTATTGGGGGGTCTTTTCTCTTCCTTCCTGGTTTCTTTAAACATAACTCTCTGACAACTTTGGAGTAAATGGGAATGTCTTTGATGGCTTGGAAAAGTGCAATCTTCACACAGACATTCCATAATTCTCCTAAGAGATCAAATTTAGGTTGAGGCATGAATTTGTCTATGGTTAAGCGCTCCGGATATGGAAGCTCTACTTGTGGCAATTTCTTGGGTGGGATGGGTGGGAGATTTTTCTCACGATTTTCCTCAAATTGTGTTGGTATTTCTTCAGATTGGGCTAGTAGGATTTCTGGTGTCTCCTCGTCTTCTTCCTCTGTAATTATTGGGGAGGTAGTTTTATTGATTTTTCTGTCGGAGCGTAGATGAATGCCATGGCAGTCTACTGTGGAGATGAAGTAGGCTGGATAATTAGGTAGTTCAGTAGCCATTACAGGTTGTCCATCCTTATTATTAGGGAACTTAGGAGTGGGTTGTGCAGGAAGAAGTGGTTTGGGAGGTGGAATATTCATTGGTAGGGTTAGCTGGTGTTGGGGAGGGAGTTGCATTAACAATTGTATTGGTGCAAATTGGAATTAGGGGTTATGTATTTGAGGGGGTGGGAGAATTTGTTGTTGATTCCCGAAATTTGAATTCCTCCAGTTTGATTGCCAAGGATTATTCTGTGGATATGGAGATGCCCATGTTTGTTGAGACATAGGCGGATACCAAGGCTGAATATTTTGTTGAACTTGTGGAGCCTGTGGGGTTTGTGATTGGTGTAATTGAGCATTATTCCAATAAGGATTAAATGTTTGCATGGGAGTCTAGTACCATACCTGAGGGTTGGGGTTTCCATGGACGCTTTTGAGATATAAAACAAATAGGTTCTGCATTCGTACCTGCTTCCTCATATATGGCTTTGAGTTCTGGAGTGAGGGGCAGTCTTTCGTTGGATGTTCTTGGTCACATAGAAGGCAAAATTCCACTTTGTCTAATGGGAAGCGATTAAGAGGGTGTATTTTCTACATTTGGGGCAGAAGATAGCTAAATCTCGATCTTCTTCTTCTTGCCTTTTCTTTGCTTGCAGTGCATCCAACTGAGAACTTAGGGAACTGAGTATATCGGTCTTAAAACCTTCCAAGTGGTTTCCAATCTCCACTCTTGAAACTCCTCTTGTAGTCTTGGTGGTCCTGTTTATTGTGTCCCTAATCCCTCTTCCCGATCTAGAGGCATTCCTTGAATACCTTCTGCAGAGGTCACATATTTCTTCATATTTCAGTATGGATACATCCCCTACACCCATCAAATTCAACAAATCAATGCAATAATCTCTAATCCCTCGTAAGAGCAGAATTTTCAATGTATCATCATTTAACCCATTATGTCTTGATCTTTGCAAAATATATTGGAATCTCTCCACATAATCCTCTAGGTTTTCGTCCTCTTGCTGGCTCATCTTAAAAATTTCTTCCTTTCGGTCTTTATCTTTGTAGTATTCTTGATATTTATCCAGGAAGATCTTCTTCATCTGAGCCCAAGTTGCTATACTGTCCCCTCCTAGCCCCATGAACCACCTTAGTGCTTGGATTTTTAATGTGGTTGGAAAAAGATTTAGCTTCTGCTGATTTGTAACATAATCGTAGCTTCTGCAGAGGACATCAAACTCAAACAAGAACGTATCCGGGTCCTCACTTGCCATACCATGGAAATTAGGCAATGCCGAATGTGGAATATTCTTCATCTGGTGTGTAAGTGTAGATCTAGGATTTCAGATTGGGAATTTGAAAGTATTCATGCCAATGCTTGATTCTCCATTTGTATTTCCTCGGTTGGAAGTGTGCTCTCGCTCGCCATCCATATTTCCAAAAAAATCTTCCAATATGCCTGATTTGGCTGACAACGGAGCTTAAACACCCACTTGTTCCTTATTCCCTTGATTGTTAACCCCAAATTTATTTGGAGGCTCTTCTTCTTTAACAAACCCTCCTTCTCGAGTGAAGTCTGTCATTGGAAGATTTCCATCAACATGCGTTGGTAGGATCGTGCTGTCAGTGAGCGTGGTAGAATGCTTAGGCCTTTCAAGTTCTCGCTTAGGAGTGCTAACAAAAGGTGATCTCCTTTGAACTCTTCCTCCTCTTATTGTACTTCCTACACGGTTAGTACCTGGGGCTGGGGTATCATATGTGTATACAAGCCTACCTGTGTTATCTCTTACTCTACACATGAATGGATTGCATGACCCAGGATCACAGGGACTTGCGGCGGGCAATATTCAAATGAATTTGTTTGTGCGTCTTACTGGTCCCTCCTTTGAAATCACATCAGACTATTTTCAGAAAAGAAATGGCATACAAAATCCACTAAAAAAAATAAAACCGCAACTACAGAACTAAAACGACTGATCAAATTGCAATGTCCTTAGCAGCTCCCTGACAACGACGCCAAAATGATGAGCTTATTAATTCCTTTTTAATTAAATCGAAATAGAAAGTTGTTCATGAATTGTCAACCCAGGGCCACAAAGGCTTATGAGTTGCCATAAAAAATATATGCCAGACACTGTAACTTGAATTGATTTTATCACAGAAGATATTTAGGAATTAATGAATTGAATTTTAGATGCAACTGTGGTGAATAGACTCCTAAGAATTTTACCAATTACAGAAAGAGATCTTGCTGTCAAACCAGAGCATTCAATCCTCTACTTCAACACATTTTGCTATGCTATGGAAAGTAAAAAAACATGTAACACACTCTGTTACGCTATAGAAAGCAAATTAACATTCAAATCTAACTTAATCGACTAAGAAGCTTCTAGGAAAGCAATTCAACGAAACACAATTGAATGAAGAAACTGGATAAACTAATTTAATCCTACAAATGGCTTCTACCCTTACATGCTAACAACAGAATTCGATTAATAACTTAATGTATCCATTCACCGCATAAGTAATTCTAATTCAACGTTCATCATTCATATATTCCTTCGTAACTGATAATAGAAATGACTAGGCAATCCAATTGTATCACAAATTAAGAATTAACACTCAACTATGCTCCACACACCAATTCTGAATATCAAACAATCAAATAAATCGACACTGCATCAGATATTAAAATTATCAGCCTAAACAATCATGCATAAAAGAAATAAAAGAAACCTACTTATAACAACACCTGTTACAGAAGAGGGCCCTGCCTCCGGCAACAGGAGTTGAACAACCACTTAGTCACACAAAATTGATCAACACATTCAAATCAGGAACTATAATTTTTATTAAAGAAGTCTGATGGTAATGTTCAATAGATCTTATGCAATGGGTGGTTAACCCTTCTAAAAGAGTTTCAAGGGTTTTATACATCAACGCTCATGAGAGAAATATGAAATATCGTGAAGTTAAAACAGATTTCCCAATAAAACCTATCTATGGATCCTTAAAGAGATATTTCAGGAGTTTGCGTCATGGAAAGTGGAGGTGATCCCAAAGATATTCGAGTGGTCAACTATGAGTCATCATAGACCCAAAATACCGAATTAGGTACAAGATCTCCAATCCTTGGATTGACTGTATCATCATCTAAACGCTAGATAAGTAACCAAAATGATGTAGAGAAATAAATCAACTTGATATCTTTGTGTAATAGCTCAAGACTGAGATGCATATCATCCAGCTTCCATAATTCCCTCACTTTGCAACCTGTAGAAAAAATGATACTGATCCTAAAAATACCACTTCTTTAGTAGGCAATAATGGCAACATAACTCTATCCAAATCATAAGCAATTGATAAATAACAAAGAAAACAAGATCAATCCTTACCAAGGCCAAAATGTGCTAAATGTAAGCAAGAGAGCAATTGGTCATACATGATTATGTTAAAAAGAGTTATAAACAAGATGGAATAAGAGAATAAAAAGAGTCATATGCATAGCCCGTCCCATACGATGCTCGTCTACCACCCGAAGTAAGTAATTAAGTAATTTTCATCTTGTAATATCCCTGAGATGTATCCCTTTAAATGTTGACAAAGACTTGGTTCTCATGATTCTAATTTGTAGTCATGATGTGTGATTTCAGCCTCAAAAGCATTTTCATCATGGGAGGCGACGAAGGCTCCAAAACCAGGGAGGTATTACGGCACAAGAACGTCAAGAAAGCGCACAACCAAGGAGGTATTACGGCACAAGAACGCCAAAAAAAATGGTGATGTGTGACATCGATAAGGTCTAACCACCCGTCTCCATTAATTTATGGTTTTATTGTTTTTATTTTGAATTTTTCTGGACTTAAATAAAGTGTTGCTTCCAGAATGTTGTTGATTTTTGCCGCAAAAATCTTGTTGTGAAAAGAGAAGCCTTCTGCAGTTCTTGCCTTGAACATCATTATCAATGATGCTACGTAACGAATTTTCAGAGCTTAATTTTCTCAAACTATACTTTATACTTCTTAGGTTCATGCTCAAGTTTAAAGCTTTAATCGAAATTATTTGACGCACGGCTAAGCTCAAGAACAAAGATGAACGATTTGACGTCATAATAGGAGACCTCGCAGATCCTATGGAAGGAGGTCCTTGTTATCGATTGTACACAAAATATTTCTATGAGGTTGTTCTAAAGCCAAAGCTGAGCCATAGAGGATTGTTCGTTACTCAGGTATAAAGTCGCTCAAATTGTTATAGAAACTATTTCTTGACAGTCTTCTTTTGCTGCGTCATGCTGTACATCAATTAACAAGATAAAGAATAAGTTGATAATAATAGGGCATGGTTCTAGCAGTACTGTGTAGTTCTAGGAATCTTGTCGATAATTGTAGGTGACTTCAGTTCGAAGCTTGAGTTTCATAGACAATTCTATTCATTTAGTTCAAAGTTCTTAAAAAAATCAAGTTAGAGGATAAATATCAAGTTAGAGGAGCGGTTGATCTCCTGGATCCTCACTCACTGAAGTTGAAAAATATCAAGTTAGAGGAGCGGTTCATCTACCGATTCCTCACTCACCAAAAGTTTCTGAAATCAGCGCGGACCGACAAATAGTGTCATAGAAGGTCAATTTTGTTAGAATTCGACATAGGTACTATTGAGAATATTCTCTATTTCGATAATTTTTCTTTAAATTTAAAATCAAATCAGTGGAATGGCCTTCAAAAAACCAGGTAGTGTTTGATGCCAGGGCTCACACCCCACTGTCTATGCATGTATCCCGAGAAAACCTCAGTCACAGGAGGTCTTGGTTCCCTGTTGACGATACCTTCTAAAATAGACTCTACCAAGTGCATTGGGTAGAACAAATAATGAGCACAGGTACTTGAGAGGTATAGTGGAATACGGATTTCCCTATTGTTTTGATGGCCCTGTTTCATTGCTCTGCTACATCCTCCCTCTATTTCGACCAGCTTCACCTGTTTCATTGCTCTGCTACATCCTGCCTTATCAGTGAGAAAGAAAATATGGATTTTATTTTGGTACAACTTTTGGGAAAAGTAATTCAATATAAATATCTAGAAGCTTAGGGAGGATGTTTGCATAAAACATATTCCATCCAAATTTGGCAAGAATTATTTTCTACGTCTTGCTTAATATGTCAACATCGGTCGTGACTGTTCCAATTAGCTAATTCTTAATTTAACTACTGATATCCTTCTGGATGGGATGTGACAAGCTGGACCTGCAGGCGTCTTAATGCCCACAGAGGTATTCTCATCCATATGCACTCGGAACCTCCTCTGTTTTTTGTTTTTCAATTTTCTTGCGTATTAACCATACTTCATATAAAATGATCAAATCAAATGAAACGTATAATTGAAAATATGTGGTTCCGGCTCACATTCAGTCCTTCACCGACACCCAGGGATGGGTTATGGTAATGGTAGCTTCTTTATCTTAATTTTTCTTCCCGTTTTAACTAAAACTTTTTGGTCACTAAGAGCATTAAAATTATATAACGGAAAACATGCAGGCATCAAGAGCATTAAAATTATATAACAGAAAACGTGCATGCATCAAATCATCCGCTCAAAATTGACGCTGAAGAGATCCATGTGAGATTAAAGCAAAGGATTAAAGGGGACATGCTCATATCAAACACCAACTGTGAATCTTATATTTAACCCTTCTGTTTTGGTGAGAGGATAACTTTGCCAACATCTAGGTGCAAGAGTTGCAATACTTCATAATTCTTTGAAAATATATTTTTTCTCTATTTTGTGATCGTAACCAGTAGAGAATGACTCGAAAGATGAAGAGGGGGGACGAGATAAAAAAATTGGAAAAAACCAGAAAATTGGAAGAGAAAATTGCATTTTTAAGGAATTGGAGTTTTGTTCCTGGGGATGAATCATTGTCATACATTGGAAATCATGTGATCTTGTCATGCACTTCCGACTGACCGCTGGTTATGGATCACAGTTTGACTTTGGTGAATTTCATATTAACTTTTGTTGTCATCCCAATGCTGGTTTGTTACATGATTATACTTTGGTTTAGTTATTAGATGATATAGTGGTAGTTGCACATTGAACTCATTTCTATAAATTTCATGCTATGTGATGATGTAATTTTTTTTTCTCCATAATTATGGATAATAATATCTCAAAGGAATTGTACAAGTGGGTCGACCTCACAACATTTTCTTTTGTTATAATTATTCTTAATACATATATAAGGAGTTCACTAATAGTATGTTTAAATATATTTTTATGGAAAAAAAGTAATGAAATTACTTATATTTCTATTTTTATTGAAACACCACTCACATGTTTTTTACATGTATATTTGCAAGGTGTGCCCTTCATTAATTTTTGTTTATTTGTTATAATTATACTTAATACATATATAAGGAGGTCACTAATAGTATGTTTAAATATATTTTTATGGAAAAAAGTTATGAAAATACTTAATATTTATATTTTTACATGGAAATATGTCAATACTTTACATTTATATAAAATCAATGCCATTTATTTAAAATCAAGATATGTTTAGATTACATAATCCATACATTTATATAAAATCAAGTTATGTTTAGATTACATAATCCATAAGAGCATTTATATAAAATCAAGTTATGTTTATATTACATACTATATGTTTATATTACATAATCTATAAGATACTATATGTTTATATTACATAATCTATAAGAGTAGCATTTCAAAACTTTAGTGGATGGTCAAAGTTACTTAAAAATTAAACAAACTAGTTTTTTTCTTATAGCATTGTTGTTATAGCAATAGCTATTAACAACTGCGGTGACATTACCACCTAATAACTCTTGTTTATATAATCATTCCCGGATATATTTATTTAAAACTTTAGTTTATCTTTAGTAATAAAATCCCTTTTCCTTGCTATCTGCAAACATAATCGAATAAGATGAATATGTTTGAAAAAAAAGGGGGTGAGATCATAAAAGGGCTCTGCACATCAATAGATTGGCATTGGTTTAGCGTTAAGGGCTAGCTCAGGTCAGAGTTTAGGGGATCAATTCAGAGTTTAGGGGATCAATTACTGAGTCTGTTGGGTCAGGCTCTTTCACTAGGCAGTAGATTCCTTAGGGTTTATGTGTGGATCGGGTGAGGACCCTTCAAAGGGGCCTTCTTCAGTTGAATATACTCCTGAGAAGCAGGGAAGAGATATCCATGACAATAAAGGGGACATTTCAGGTAAAAAAGACCATGACAATAAGGGGCACATTTCAAGACCATATGGTAAATAAGAGAAGGTGCTACAGGGTCGTTATAATCAAATGTGGCAGTTTGAAATGGAATCCAATTGAAACGTAGACTATCCAAAGCCAATTCAATGATAACACACTAGGCGAATTCGGGAAGTAGGCAACCGATGAAATATTTACCACCAGTACACCTCAAAGAACAGTTACAAATGAGGGCACTGGCGGCTATCCAAAACGTTGACAAAGGGGTGTTACCCATGCGACCTCCACACACAAGCACCATGATGAGGAAAATAATTAAAAAAATAGAAGACGATTGGCAAGAGAAATGTTGGCATGCACCAGTGCTTAGGAAGGTGCCCAATCATTGACAAACATGAAACAAGGACTTGGCTACTAACTAAACAACCATCTATATATTTGGATTAAGATTGATCCTTGAGTTAGGAGTGATGGATCTCATGTTTTTCAAGATGGCCTCTTGATGTCACCTAGAATGAGGCTCAGGTGAAACTGTTTAGGAGCAAAAGAACTACAACCTCCTGATCTCCTCTTTCTTTGGGTTGGTTCTTTCCAACACCATGGAATCAATGGGAATGAACTAGGTTAACAAGCATGTAAAACACACATAGAAAACACTTGTATGTTTTAAGAAATATCTGGAAAACAATGCTTGTGATTAAGTCATGGAGTCATATAAAAACTAAAACAAATGTTTGTTGGAAGACACAACATTTCATTGAAGCATCTATATTAGATAAATATCACAAGATAACAATGTTTTGAACCATACAATACATTCCTAGATAACCGTATCCTGGTTGTTCAAACCTTATCAAAGGCAAGTTCTTACCTTGCAAACCATCGAGGTCAAGGGCAACTACAGAGAGTTATAAAGATCTCAGTGAAACCAAAGGAGGAAAAACCACAGTATAACATGAAATTAACTTGACTAGAATGAACAAGAGAGCTATAAACATTTACTAAATGTGAGCAATACCCAAGAGAGAAAAAGAATTGTAGGCCAGGTACTTAAGTTTCATTTATTCGAGACCTGCAGGGAATTATAAGCATGTCAAATTCTATATCTCCAATGACAGATTGAATCTCACGGAGTTCAACCTTAAAACAATCAATTATAAATCATTAAATAGACACTAGTCCTCCTAGAGGGTATGTAATATCTCGATTTTGACCCCATTGTATTAACATTGCAAATGATGTAAATATCGTTATTAAATCATGGTGATGAGCTCAAGGCCAAGGCCCCACCATGGATTTAGCGTTTTATGTATCGATGATTAAAATTGATACCTATGGTTCATAAATTAAAATCGACGCCGATGGTTTTCGTGCTAGCCAGGCACGTTAAAAATTGGGGCATCATGTAAATATGGAATTTAATAAAAATACCCACAACTAGCTATGCTAATGCAACAAGAGATGGTGGCAAGAGTTGGGGCCATGATTTCACAAGGAATAGGGAGGGAAATAATTCAAACTATTGAGCCAATAGTGTTGAGCCAAGTGTCAATGGGAGAACTCATAAAGATGTCAACTACCCATTTTGTCTTTTGTGCCTAATCATTTATTTCTTCCAGAAGTTGGTTTAGGTAGTTAATGCCTTGGCAAGAGAAGAGTATGGGAGTCCAATTCGTATGGGGAAAGCCATCATTTTGGAAAAAAACAATTTTTTGCTTATGTGCCAAGTTATCACCTAGAAATTGTCGCCCATTCCATTATTCACTCGCGTTTTTGTCTTCCTCACACAACTGGAGCTTGCTGTGCATTTACCTTCACATTTTTTCTGTCGTTTCTTCATTTTTCTCCATGCGGGAAACTTGTTTTTGTATTGCTCAGTGCTTGGGAAGACAATTCCACGTTTTGGGTGTTTGGGGAGGTCGTTTTTGCCCCTAAACTTCCCATAGACATTCTCTGAAATTGTATTTGCTCACCCAGGGTTGATTTCCTTATTTACCAATCCGTTTTTGGTTGCAAAACATTTTCCTTCATACCCAACATTGGTATTTTGCTGTTGTGTGCACCCCTGTTTTGGTCTGAAAGACTTAGGAGCAGAAGAGGTCCAGAATTGGCTTGATAAACCTAGTGAAGAGAGGAACCTCACAAAAAGATCAAGAGGGGCTGGTTGATATTCTATGCACACCCTGAAGAGCACTGGAAGGGAAGTTATGGCCCGAGGGACTGTGTAGCAGTGAAGGGAATACTTCCTTGTGTTGAGTGTGTAGGTATTGTGGAGTGCCAAGCTAGATAGATCTTGAGCAGGTGTCCATAGCTCTATGGTTGAGCTCACTAGCTTAGAAATTCTACCTTTCGACTACCTTAGCATCCTGATAAACCCAATTGTGTTTGGCTTGGATATATTTTGATGTGTAATTGGATATGTGTGAGCTTCTTGTTCCCTAGTTCCTTATGGAAATCATGCCTAACTTGGGGGTGGAAGTGGTGCTGAGAGATTGATGAGTCCACTGGCCTATGGTTGGGTGGAACGTTGTAGCGACCTAGCTAGTTGCGAGACAACTCATTTACGAGATAAATGCTCTCTTGTATTATCTTGAATTTAATTCCTGCAATGTATTTGTTTAATGAATTATGATGAACATGTTGGATGCTTGAATGAATGTATTTTCTTTTTTTGTATATTTACATGTATCTTGCATCTGTATATGTATTTTATGTTCAATGCATTATGTTTATGTTCATGGGGCTAGATGCCCGGTTAATATGGCAGAGCATAGTAGTTGAGTCGCGTCCTCTCCATCGAAGAGATGAGGGGAGGGGACATGATAGGGTAAACCCTCATTCTTTTAGATATGAATACCTCTATGCTGTGCATGCTATTAGCCATCAAATGTATCATGATTCCCATGCCTGTGGCCTCAGAAATTTATAATGATATGAAAGACTACTTAAAATTGACATATGAATACACATGCACTGAAACAACTTAGTTAAGTATGCCTACTTCCCAACAACAAATGAAATTATGTTTCTCAAATTCCTTGATCACTTCTTGTTTGCTCATAGTTTATATGAATCTAGAAATAAGTTATAGGTGTGCCTGGACATGCATTAGATCACCCACTACTTATGCACTCACCTCCTTACTTATGCACTCACCTCCTTGCATGGACTATAAAGTTAAAGCTACCATAAACATAGTCCATGTGTAGATCTAAGACATATGGGGGATATTGAGCTTTGGATGTTTCCAAATAAAGGAAGGTGAACTAACACTGGTTTACTCTGGAGACAAGACCACCTAATCTTAAAGTTCAAATAAAGTTTTCTTTTCAACTAATATAATAAATCTAATTCAAGCTTTCCTCATGCTGGATAAATCTTTGCAAGTAGACTATAGTCAGGGTTTTGCTAAATTTATGCTTAATATATCAACACAATTCTTTGCCAGGGTTAGTATTCATTTGTTGTAAAGTTGTTTAATTCAAAATAGTTTTTCTCCAAAAATTGAGTAAAAATATAAAATAATACATTGCTTACAATAGCATTGTTAGTGTGAGGTTGAGGCCGAGGCTCCAACCATGAATGTTCTGCAAGAGTAATGATTAATGTAAAAATATAAAATAATACATTGCTTACAATAGCATTGTTAGTGTGAGGTTGAGGGCGAGGCTCCAACCATGAATGTTTTGCAAGAGTAATGATCAATTATCTAAAGAAAAAGTGTGTAAATCCTGAGTATATTTCAGTGAGAATTCATCCACTCCTACAAAGACTTCCCATCATAATGAGAGGGAGATAACCTGGATGACAATGTGATGTTTCGAAGAAGAAAGGCAATGATATTTCCTAATTTTGTCGCATGAGAAGCCCTTAATGCTTTGCTCCTTCAAGAAGAATAAATCCTTGTCAGCTAAGTTGAATACAACCAATGTACAAAAGGCATATACAATTAAGAATAACAATGAAAAATGATGTCCAAGGACAAGATGAAACAAGGATTTGTAAAACGTCAAGCAAGTTTAAGTTCAGATAAGTAGGTCTCACGCCACCTCCATAGGGGTGGTGGGTAAGGATCAAAGGTAAACAAGAATTTTGCTAAAGCAAATAGAACATGTCGATTATCAATTTGACTCAAGCAAATTTTATTATACTATGCTCATGGTGTGGTGTTTAATGCCTTAAGTCAATTTTTTAATAGATTATTTTGAAAAATGGCTTTAACTATTAACTTGGTCATGTTCCAATAAGGTATAGCTACTCATAAAAGTTGCTTTATTGATGTGCTATAGTTACGCATAAAAGTTGCTTTATTGATGTTTCTTAGACAATGTTTCAAGGAATTTTTTTTTTCAAAATGTGGTTCACCATTTGTTAGAGGGCTACTCCACGGAAAATTCCAATACCTGATATTCAAACTGAATCAAGGTATGATCAACTCATCAATCACAACATTTATTACAAAGGGCTCCACAAGTGCAACATGTCACTTACAAGAGTAGAACCTGGGTGGGGAGGGTAACATTCATTCCTCCCAACCACCCAAGCTACATCCATTTCAAGAAATTTGCATACATCGTGTCGTTGCTCTTGGAAAACCCCTTATATGTCGCATATTATTTAATTTTCTTGTTTTTTTTCATTCATACGGTGTGCTAAGACCATTCCTTTATTAATAGTTTTAAACTATCTCCTTATATGCAAAGGCATTAAATGTGTGATGGAACCCACATCTAACGAGCTTTACGATACCTTCAATCTCTTTGCCTATAAATTAACATGTGTGATGGTTGAAAAGTAGCACTGCACTTAGTCGAGCTTTGGTTCGACGAGATAATGGTCTTAGTTTGTGGCTCCACTCTTCACGATGATCGAATTTTATAATGTTTCCTTGTTGTTTGGGTTAACCCTTTTAATCAATACCTAAGGTTCAGAGGGTGAATTCATAAAAACAAGCTGAAGCATTGGTACACATAACCCAGGGATAGGTTATAATTCGATCTATTTTTAGTTATCACAACTCAAATCTAAATTTATAAATCCACATGCCGAGTATAAATTAGAAGATTATAATATAAGTGTAGAATGTAATGTAAAGTCTAATATATTTTGAAGCCTTATACTCACTTATGGATGGAGATCATATAAATGCATAGTAAACTATGCTTTGATAAAAAGTTATTAAGGCATTTACATTTTGACGAGGCCTGGTAGATTAGGTTTGCATCTTTAATTTGGTACTGCTAGCTATTCAAACAACTATATAACCAAATCATGTTAAAAATTGAAGAGAATATTTTAAAGAAAATAAAATAAAAATTTCACTAAAGAAGAATATATTTTATCCTTAAAAAAGTTATCTTGGCTTTCTTGAATTAATGAGAATTCAAGTATGTTACAACAGTCATTTACAAGAGAGGAAGTAAAAGATTACTGGTACAAATCTAGAGATCTATGGGCAACTCTCTTTTTGTCCCAGGCATTAAATAATTTGAAGTTTAAATTTGAAAATTTCTTTTTCATTTACGGAACCAATATAGTCTTATGGGTACACAAAATTTAAAATTTAAAGTCACTTTCTTGTAATTTTAAAACCGATTTGACAATGAGAGTATGTTCACATCAACAATCAACGTAAACTGATGTTGTTGTTGTAACTTAAAAACCGATTTGACAATGAGACTATGTTCAAATCAACAATCAACGTAAACTCATGTTCTTGTCGTAACTTCTTATGGATGAAAGAAAATCCAATGGACAGTGAAGTAAATGCCGTTGGCAGGGTGAATGATGATATGTGCATCGACACCTATATAGTGGAATTATGATTATAATTGTCATGGCATTAGAATCTAATGTTAATTGTGCTATTGACTTTTTTGTTCATGTGAGGCATATATTGGAAGTTGGAAAATAGTTACTTGGAACGTTGAATTGAGCTGGGTTGTTAGTCCAATAAGTTCATTTTATAGGGGTTCACTAGAAATACAATATCATATCACGTCTATTTATATTTGGGGTTTGAATACTTTTGAAAACTTCAAAAATATATTGCCTTGTATTAAGGGGTTAAGGGGGGATTTTTAATTTGACATAGTAATATAAATATTGGAGGTTATTTTATTTGGGTGGGCAGAGGAATAACCTCCAATTCATGGGATGGATTAATACCTCCAAACCATGGGCTCAATTCATACCTCCAAATCATGCGTTGGATTCATATTAGTCCTAGTTTTTTCTAAGGAATAACCTCGAAATCATGGGCTAGATTCATACCTCCAAATCATGGGATAAACTCATATCAATCCTAACTTCTGCTAAGGAATAACCTCCAAATCATGGGATGGATTTATACCTCCAAATCACTAAACTTATAAAGTCCTTTTTTTAGAATAATTTTTTAGGTTGGGGTTTCAGTAGGCATTAAGATTTAATCAAAACTTGCTCCACGACAACCAAGAAAAGCGAGATCAATCTTTCTTGGCTCAGTAGAACCAAGAAAAGTTAGACCAATATTTCTTAACTAATTATTTATTTAAACTTTTTGTATTCTTTTTTAACATTTCTGCATTGCCACTTAGATGTAGCTGTTAGATTGAGTTATATTTGTCACATTCATAATTGTAATTTCAATTCTTATATGCAAGACATCCCTCTTAATATTGTATTAGAATTGACATGAACATACGTGAGAATCTAAATACGCATTTACATACCCTTTGTTATCGCTACCATGAAATGGTATCATTTAAGTTTCACTATTTGTGTATCTTTATAACTATTGCATTGCTTGAAACTTAACAATGGAGATTTTCCCCTCTCTTGCAATGGTTAAAAAAAAGTACACATAACCCAAGAAAAGGTAACTAAATGTTGTTAATTCTCTTGATTGCAAGAATAAATGTAGAGGACGTGGAGGCAACTCATTGCATCTTGCGAATGACCTAATCCAAGTTATGCACATGATCATATGGTGTTATTGGAAAGTAAGAGGATTTTTTCTATGCCCATTTGAGTTCAAACATCAACGATTTTTGTTTTGATAGGAAGGTAGGGAAGTCTTTACACGAAAGGGTTTTAATTTTTCATTTTTATGGAATTTAATTTATTAAGCTTATAGAAAACATGATCTCTCTATGACTATAGTTATATTTACATGATATAAAATTGGTAGATTGGTAGGTTGTGGTGTGAAATATATGGAATTCTCATATTTATAAGAATTCTATTGACTATTAGATTAACAGTATTTTACATTATTTATTACATTGATCTCTCTTTATTGGGTTGTCTTTTACTCGGCATTACTATTTTGTTGGGTCTTCCACTATTCAACGCTACAAATTGATTAGTAGCCCCTGCAATCCCGGTGGGATCATTATTAACATTATACTATTCTTTTATTTAGCATCCTGTTTGCTTATACTAAGATGCACTAGGGCTCCTGCTTGTTACAACTTGATAATATGATATAAAGAGGTATTAAAAATGGGTTGATAAAAATGGATACCTAGAATATATGTTGAAACTAGGGGTTTTATTTATTGGAAATGTATATTGAGAGGGGATTCAACAATACAATTTTAGTAGGCATTTCCCAATATTTAGTGAAATTAGAGATATTCTTTAATATCCTATGAATGATCCTGCATCTTCAAAAGTATTTTTCGACTTAAATATGTTCTCTTCAAAAGTATTTTTCGACTTAAATATGTTCTCCTCGGGCTAAGTTAGCATATGAGTCATTGAATGGACAGATTGATTCAAAACTGTGAAAACTTGGAATTAAATATGTTAGTTTATACTTGGAATTAAATATGTTAGTTTATGAGTTGAGCCGAATGGTACCACTCGTGCACTCGGGCTATCCTGTTGCCAAAGATCCATTGCCAAAGTTAATTTTTAAAGGTTAAAACAGTCAGCAAAGTATAAATTATAAAATTTAGAATAATACAATCCACATAACATTATTCAATATTAAATTACTATGTATATATACATAGGAGGTGGTTGTATTATATAAACATAATGTATATTTATAAAATCTATAGATGATGGGCCCTCAATACCCTATCCAAGTGGCAATTAGCGTTTTGGTCCCAAATTTCATGGGCCAATTGTCCAATGAGAGCTATTGACGGGTGGTTGGAAGAAAGAGACTCCATACACCACATGTGAACGGTACGGATGCACAGTTGGAAAAATAACAGAGCAGACAGATACATAAGAGGAAATGCCAAACTCCAGGAAACGAACATAAAAAAATGAATGTGTAGTGGAAAAAGGACAAAGTCATGTTTGATAGAATGACGAATTCACAAAACCTGCCATGACACAACATCGTGGAAGATTTCTCTCCACAGTTTCCTTTTCCAGAATTTGGTGAATCGCCAGGAAGTTAAAGTTCTCCCTCTATCGTAATTCGGTACTCTAGTTGATTTAATATTTCATTGTAATTTCTAATTGATTCAATAATTCAATGTAATTTAGATATTAGAGAAGGTTGCTTAGTTTTATTATCTAAGTTAATATTCAAAATAAAATACAAAACCATTTTTTACGTGTGGCGATGCAGGTTCGCTGTTCTGCTTTACATTTAAGTACTTCATGTAAATTTTTTGTCTGCCAAAGAAAATTACAATATTGTCAATATGAAAATTATTTATGTATATATATAATTTTACTCTTTTTTAGACATTTAGAAAGCTTGCATTCGAAAATGAAAGATCCCCATATATTGAGAGCAACGCCAATATGAACAGTGATATAATGAAGATTCAAGCCATAGAAATATTTGAGATGTCATTATAGTTCAAGATTGATAGAAAAAAGCAATACAAATATTTGAGATGCCATTATAGTTCAAGATTGATAAAAAAAAGACATGACTGAAACTATATATATATAATCTACTACTACAAAATAGATATTTTCTCACCAGTTTCCGAGCAATTTAGGAAGTCTTATTATAAAGTCTTCTTCATCTGGTGAAATGCTACCATGTTTGAGATTAGGACAAAGATAATTCATCCAAGGAAGCATGGAAATCTTTCCACAACGCTTTAGACCTGTATTCAATCAAGTTAATATTTTACTGGCCAGTTATCATCCAGTATGATTCACCAATACATTCATTTTTTGTTTTTAAAATTATGATTCACCAATACATTCACTTTTTGTTTTTAAAATTATAGTCACCAATACATTCACTCTTTGTTTTTAAAATTAATCATCCAGTATGATTCACCAATATATTCACTCTTTGTTTTTAAAATTATAGTCACCAATACATTCACTATTTGTTTTTAAAATTATAGCCAGGAGAGGAGGATTTATTTGATTAAAATTACACTAATAGATGCAATAAATTGCAGAGAATTCTTACCTTCTCTTTTGGCTAGAGCAGGACAGCTTAATTCACCATGAGCTTGTATGAATTTGGTCAAGCGAAGATCTCCGTCCTTTGTCCAAGGGAATTTGTGAAGTCCATCTTTCCCATTATAAAATGGGACTCTCTACCATATTCCTTCCTCATGGATGTATCTTATCTACCACTCTGAAAAACTAGAATTCAGAGGTTGCCCTGATTTTTTGGCTTTTACAAACCTTTGCTTGGAGTTTTGCGTTACCTGTGCGCAGGACATAATTGAAGTCTGTTGACTTTAGGAGTTCAGAAAACATAATGCCTAAGACGATTCCAAAAGGAAAGAGAAACCCTAATTCTTCCCTAGGTTTTTTTGAGTGTTTCTATCTATCTCTGTTTTTTTTTCTAAAGCGGAGTTTGTTATTTTGGCGCGAATCTGCTTTTGGTGCTGCATTGAAGTTTTCAACTGGACTTTCTCTCTTAGTGAAATTGAAGGTTGGTGATAGAGTGGGTATCTGGTCATTTCATTATTCTTGTGGTAAAGACTACATAGAGACCCTTACTCCATCTATGGTGAAGGTATTCCGTGAATCTCGCTGGGACTTGCGTGTCCTTAATTTTTTTGCAATTAAAAAAAAAAAGATTTCCTCTTTATAATCGAGGTTACCATCGTTTGTATTTGTTTTTTTATGTTGGGATGTACCGTTGTTCGAAATCGGTTATTTAACCATGAATAAAACTGATATAAGTCTTGCTTTTCATGCTATGAATGGTTCCAATAGTTTATAGAAGCAGAATGTAATACCCAAAACTGTAGATTAGATTTTTCTCCACACCACAAAATGCAAGATTGCTTCATGTGCCATAACATATATATATGGTGATTGACTCTATTGAGTGGCTCAATTGGCTAAATGTGGAAGAGAAAAGGGATATTACCTCCACAGGTCAAGGTGTCCATTCCTGTGAATGGGTCAAATCTGCATCTGCGATGCAGAGGTAATTTTCAGATGAAAAAAAATATATATATATGGTGATTGACTGACTATTGAACTTCTTTGTTGGAATGGCAAAAACGATATTCAGATTTGTTTAGAGATATCCACCTTGCAACTATATGAAACTAAAGCCAATAACTGTTGGAAAAATGTAATTACTGGCAGATCTATACTTGACTTCCAGCCGACTCTGTCAGAGTCTGTACAAGTCAAGATCTTATCTCTCAGTCTGACAAGAGGGAAGAGTCCACAATTCGACAATGTATACCATGTCGAATTTATTTCTGAAGCCAAGTTGTTACGTAGATAGTTATTACAGTCTTTAATGGTGAGTCAGTCGGCCCATGTAGAAGCAATCTTCAGGTTGCCTATAAATAGAAGAAGCAAATTGTAAATCAGTTTACAGACACAGACATTAGACAGCAGAGGAACTCAGGGTGAGAAAGAGAAGTCGAAGCTCAAGCTTCTGTGCATGTGATTTAGTCGAAGAGCTGAAGCTCTGTAGACCGATGAGTTTGTAATCGACAAGTTTGTAATACTTTGTTATTTTTGCATAGTTAAATATATGAAATAGTCTATGGTTGAATGCATGATTATTTGACTGCACATATTTCCAGATTTACTTCTGTAAATGTCTTTTACAATTATTGTTGAGTGAAAGAACAAGAACCCATAAAATTCTCACCGCGTGAAAGTTCCAGGTTTACGGCACATTGGTCGACTCAAGTCTTCCTACATATTTGGGCATATGTTTTATAAGTTATTTGGATTTGTTAATGTGTCCATTTTTACTTCATCTTACTCACAGGTGAAAAGCATTTGTAATTTCTTAAGTCTTTAGACTAAGAAACATACTTTGTAGATCTCGACCAAAGTGAACCGACTTGAGTGGTTGGTTGAGTCAGTCGAGTGAGCCGACTTGGTTGAAGCAACCGACTTGGTCGAAGACAAGAAGTCAACCGACTTGGTCGAAGACATGAAGTGAATTGACTTGGTCGAAGAGAAGAAGTCAATTGAATTGGTCGAAGTGACAAGTGGTCGAGGTAAAAACCGGTCGGACAAGTAAGTCGAAGTAAATTTAGTCGAGTGAAAGACCGCCTAAAATTCATAAACTTGTCTAGTCGGGAGATAGACAAGTTTCATCGACAAGTAAAAAGGAAAAGTGGTCGACGTGAAAAGTGAAAATTAAAATTTTTATATCGACTGAGCCCTAAACTCAAGTTTAGTCGGCTTGGTTTTGGCTAGCTGGTATCAGAGCAAAGTTATATTAGAGCAAGGTTTATATTAGCCCAAGATTTAGGAAAGAAATCTTGTCTTAAAAGGTGGAAATTAATTTTCTAAGGAAAGTTAATTAAAAAAATTAAAATGGTTTCCACTTTTGGTTCATTGCAAACTCCAATTTTTACAGGAAAGAATTATGAATATTGGTCTTTAACAATGAAGGCTTTATTCAGAGGTCAAGATGTTTGGGAGATAGTCCAGTATGGTTATGCAGAACCAGCAGACATGACAGCATATAACAATCTCACATAGGCTGAGAAAGATGTCTTGAAAGAATAGAGGAAGAAAGATGGAAAAGCTTTGTTTTTCATACATCAAGCTATGCATGAAAGCATATTCCCAAGAATAGCAGTAAATACTAATGCTAAGGAAGCATGGGATACATTGGAGACTGCCTATCAAAGTTTGGATAAGGTAAAGACATCCAAGCTACAGATTCTGAGAAGAGATTTTGAATCTCTGTCCATGAAAGATTCAGAGAATGTAGACACATTCTACACCAGAGTTGTTGGGTTGATAAACCAACTGAAATCTCATGGAGAACCCATAGCAGACCAAAGGGTTGTTGAAAAAATTCTCAGAAGTCTTCCCCCAAGATTTGAAAACTTAGTTGTGACTTTAGAGGAACACACAAACATGTCGACATTTACCATTGATGAGCTGCAAGCTTCACTCATCAATCATGAGCATAGACTCAGCAGATCACAGACATCATTGGAAGGTGCATTTGCAGCACAATCATCCATAGGCCGTGGTAGAGGTAGGGGGAAAAACAACTTCAGAGGCAGAGGAAGAAGTTCTTCAAGAGGAGGATGAGGCAGAAGTCCTGCAAATGTCGATGGCAGAGGAGATAACTAGAACCCAAGTCAGCCAAGTGGCCAGAGGTTTGATAAATAAAAAATTCAATGCCATTACTGTAAGAAGTTTGGTCATTATGCATATGAATGCAGGAAGAAACAATATGCCCAAGGAAGGAAAATCCCAAGTCAGTCGACCAACACCAACACTTCGACAAGTGCAATGTTAATGGCATCGACATATCCACTTGAATGCAATGATGTTCAAGAAAGTCCACATGACATATGGTACTTGGATTCAGGCTACAGCAACCACATGACTGGTAATTTGAATCTGTTTTCCAATCTAGACACTTCAGTTAAAACTGATGTTACACTTGGAAACAATGTCCAAGTTATTGTCTTAGGAAAAGGCATTGTTGATATTCTAACCAAACAGGGGGAGAGTAAGTATATCCCTGATATCTACCATGTCGAAGGTTTAAAGAATAATATGTTAAGCATTGGACAGTTGTTACAAAAAGCATATAGAGTCTACATGGAAGATGAACATTGTGTGATCAAAGACAAGCGTCCAAGCGACTAGCTGATAGCAAAAGTGCCAATGACAAGTGACCGCTTGTTTCCATTGAGGATAGTTCCTGACATAAAAGGGAAGACAAAGACAGGAGCTGCATTCAAGGCAGAAAGTGAAGAAACAGTCGAGATCCTCGACAAGAGAGAAAATTGTAGCGCTAATTTGCAAGCTGCATTTCAGACAGAAGTTCAGGTTGAATCTTGGTTGTGGCATTTCAGATTTGGACATCTGAATTTTGGTGGGATGAAGCTACTGCACACAAAGAATATGGTGAAAGGATGACCATTGATCGACAGACCAGAGAGGGTTTGTGAAGGATGCATTTTTGGCAAGTAGCATATAGAGACTTTTCCAGTCGAAAAGTCCTATAGAGCACGCACACCACTTGAAATTGTGCACTCTGACATTTGTGGTCCAATGCATACATCATCCATTGGTGGCTGCAAGTATTTTCTAACTTTTATTGATGACTACTCAAGAAAGACATGGGTATATTTATTGAAACATAAATCTGATGCATTTGGATGATTTTCAGCAGTTCAAGGCACTCGTGGAGAACCAGAGTGGACATTGCATCAAGATCTTAAGGACCGACAGAGGAGGTGAATATGTTTCAAATGAATTTTTGAATTTTTGCAAGACCCATGGCATACAGAAACAATTCACTGCACGGTATACACCTCAGCAGAATGGTATTGCCGAAAGAAAGAACAGAACCATCATGGAGATGGCACGCAGCATGTTGGCAGCCAAGCATTTGCCAAATGAGTATTGGGGTGAAGCAGTCGCAACTATCGTATACATTATGAACCGATGTCCAACAAAGAGTGTGAAGAACAAAGTTCCCCAAGAAGCATGGACATGTATGAATCGTAGTGTTTCACATTTAAAAGTTTTTGGTTGTGTTGCATATGCTCATGTTCCAGATGAGCTGAGAAATAAGCTAGACAAGAAAGGACAGAAATGTATTTTTGTCGGCTACTTAGAAGACACAAAAACATACAAGCTGTATGATCACGTCACAAGGAAAGTGATAATCAGTCGGGATGTCCAATTTGTCGAGAATGAATCCTGGGATGGAACTGTCGACATAAATGTCAAGATTGTGTCGAACGTCAACAATGATGATATGGAAGAGGAAGTGGTTCAAATACCACATGTAAGTCAACCGGTCGGAGCACTGTCGACTCCCATGACACCAAGACATGGTTCAGCACAAGGACCATTGACACAAGTAGCAGCTCAAGCTACATCGACAAGTACACCAAGAGGACAACAGATTCCATCAAGCATTCAGTCGAGGTCGACATTGACAGAACCGGTGAAGACAAGAAGTCTGCGAGAGATATATGAAGCTGGTACACCTAATTCATTCTCTCTCTTTGCATTATTTTTCCCTATATATGATCCACTAACATTTGAAGAAGCTGTTGAAGAAGAAGTATGGGCACAAGCCATGGATGAAGAAATAGAATGCATTGAGAAAAACCAGACATGGGAACTGGTTGATGTACCAATAGAAAAAGATGTAATCAATGTCAAATGGATTTATAAGACAAAGCAAGATGCTGATGGGAATGTGCAGAAGCACAAGGAAAGAATGGTAGCAAGAGGGTTCACATAGCAACCCGCCATCGACTTCAATGAAACGTTTGCACCTGTTGCACGCATGGATACAGTCAAAACAGTTTTGGCCATTGCTGCACAAAACAAATGGCATGTTCATCAAATGGATGTCAAGTCGGCATTCTTAAATGGCTATCTAGAAGAGGAAGTATATGTGGAACAGCCACAAGGGTATAAAATTTCAGGTCAGGAGCACAAAGTGTACAGGCTGAAAAAGGAACTCTATGGTTTGAAGCAAGCTCCTAGAGCTTGGTACAGTCGGATTGATTCCTATCTCACTGAAAATGGATTTCACAGAAGTGAAAGTGAACCGATTTTGTACACCAAAGTCAATGAGCAAGGTAAGATGTTAATTGTCTGCTTGTATGTAGATGATTTAATATTTATTGGTGATTATGGCATAGCATATTTTAAAACAGTCATGGAAAGTGAATTTGAAATGACGGATATGGGGCTTATGAAGTTTTTTCTGGGAATTGAAGTTCAGCAGTCTAAAAGTGGTATCTTTATATCACAGTCTAAGTATGCAAGTGAAGTTTTAAAAAGATTTAACATGTCTAATTGCAAGACATCCCCAACACCAGTAATAACAGGTTTAAAATTGAGCAAGGATGATGAAGGGTCCACTGTAGATCCTACACTGTTCAAAAGGCTTGTTGGTAGCCTTATGTATTTGACAACAACAAGACCAGACATTATGTATGGAGTAAGTCTGATCTCAAGGTTCATGGAGTCACCAAAAGACTCACATTGGCAAGCAGGTAAAAGAATTCCGATGTATGTAAGTGGCACAAAAGACCTTGGTATTATGTATTCAACCTCAGAAAATTTTGAACTCATTGGCTATACTGACAGTGACAATGGAGGCAACATAGATGACAGGAAAAGCACATCTAGGTACACATTTCATTTTGGTACAGGTGTTGTTTCATGGGCTTCAAAGAAATAGCCCATAGTAACTCTATCTTCAGCTGAAGCAGAGTGTGTTGCAGTGACAAGTGCTGCATATCAAGCTGTCTCGATGAGGAGAGTCTTAAAAGACTTGTCACAGAACCATCAAGAACCGACAACAATTCAGCCATAGCATTATCAAAGAATCATGTGTTTCACAAGAGAACTAAGCACATCGACACAAGGTTTCATTTTATAAGAGAGTTGGTAAATGACAAGGAAATTTGTTTGGAATTTTTTTCGGTTTGAAGACTAACTTGCCGACATCTTCACAAAGCCATTGGCAAATGATATTTTTCAGTATCTGCGTAGTTATCTTGGAATGACAAGTTCACCATAGTGAGCTCTGTCATAAACAGAGCATGTCTAAGCTCTGAAACATTTTGTAAATTTTGTTTTAAAAGTCTCCATCTGCTTATAATTAAGGGGGAGTGTTGGAAAAATGTAATTACTTGCAGATTTGTACTTGACTTCCAGCCGACTCTGTCAGAGTCTGTACAAGTCAAGATCTTGTCTGTTAGTCTGACAAGAGGAAACCATCCATGATTCGGCAATGTATACTGTGTCGAATTTATTTATGAAGCTAAGTTGTTAGGTAGATAGTTATTACAGCCTTTAATGTTGAGTCAGTCGGCCCATGTAGAAGCAATTTTTAGGTTTCCTATAAATAGAAAAAGCAAATTGTAAATCAGTTTACAGAGACAGACACAGATATTAGACAGCAGAGAAACTCAGGGTGAGAAAGAGAAGTCGAAGCTCAAGCATCTGTGCATGTGATTTAGTCGAAGAGCTGAAGCTCTGTAGACCGACAAGTCTGCACGGACTAGTTTGTAATCGACAAGTTTGTAATACTTTGTTATTTCCGCATAGTTAAATATATGAAATAGTCTATGGTTGAATGCATGATTATTTGGCCGCACATATTTCCAGATTTACTTCTGTAAATGTCTTTTACAATTACTGTTAAGTGAAAGAACAAGAACCCATAAAATTCTCACGGCGTGAAAGTTCCAGGTTTATGACACATTGGTGGACTCAAGTCTTCCTACATATTTGGGCATATGTTTTATAAGTTATTTGGATTTGTTAATGTGTCCATTTTTACTTCATCTTACTCATAGGTGAAAAGCATTTGTAATTTCTTAAGTCTTTAGACTAAGAAACATACTCTATAGATTTCGACCAAAGTGAACCGACTCGAGTGGTTGGTTGAGTCAGCCGACTGAAGTGAGCCGACTTGGTCGAAGAAACCGACTTGATCGAAGACAAGAAATGAACTGACTTGGTCGAAGACATGAAGTGAACCGACTTGGTCCAAGCAGCCAACTTGGTCGAAGAGAAGAAGTCAGCAGACTTGGTCGGAGTGACAAGTGGTCGAGGTAAAAACCGGTCAGACAAGTAAGTCGAAGTAAATTTAGTCGAGTGAAAGACCGACTAAAATTTATAAAGTTGTCTAGTCGGAAGATAGACAAGTTTCACCGACAAGTAAAAAGGAAAAGTGGCCAGTGTGAAAAGTGAAAATTAAATTTTTTATATCGATTGAGCCCTAAACTCAAGTTTAGTTGACTTGATTTTGGCTATCAATAACGGTGATTTAGTGACCAAAACAACTACGGGTAAAGCATATCTATTGCAACTGTATGAAACTAAAGCCAATAACGGTGATTTAGTGACCAAAACAACTACGGGTAGAGTATATCTATTTTTATATATTAATATGAGACATGTTAGGCGAGCAGATACAATCAAAAGGTAGGACGACAATTCACTATTCCATTTGCCTATAAATTATCTTTTAGCACTTCACAATTCATAAAGAAAAATAATAGTGGAGATATCGTAAGGAGTAGAAGTTACCATGAATCATCTAATTTCCGGATTCGAAGCTTTGAGGTCTGCCTATTCTGGAATTTCAGATTTTCTTTCCACGAACGATCAACATTACCAGGGCCACGTAGGTCTGGAGAACTTGGGGAATACGGGCTACTGTAACAACATTGTTCAGGCCCTTTATTTCCGTGCTCCTTTCAGAAATAAGTTACTCCAATATTACTGTAATGGAGGAAGTTACGATGAGAATAATAATCTATTAAATTACTTGGCAGATTTATTCCATCAAAGCATCTTACCTTTCTCTCATACGATTCTTAGAGTTGGTGATGGAAGAGAATGAGATGTCAAGCAAAGAAGAAGCGCTGAAGAAACTTTATGGAGATGATGGTTACTTTTGATTCAATTGATGTCACACACAACCTTTTTCAAACAACTTTGGATGCATGGGACAGATGGAAAGATCAACTTTGTCCATCTACCATTTGCCCTACACATGCATGCAAACAACCACCGTCTGAGCCATGCAAGGTTCATTTATCGTATAGAACAGATGTCAACAAGCTTCATGGAATGAAGAGAAGAGATGTCAGGGTTGTCAAATCTTCGTAGAGAACAGATGTCAACAAGCTTCATGGAATGAAGAGAAGAGATGTCAGGGTTGTCAAGTCGTAGAGAACAGATGTCAACAAGGTTCATGGAATGATGAAAAGAGATGTCAGGATTGTCAGTTGTGGGGACTCCATTTGAAAATGAAAAGTAGATTTCACAATAATAAGAAGGTATATGTAAAATACTTTTAAAAATAACTTGATTTTTCTGAAAAAGTATAACATAAAAAAACTATGATTAACTAAGCACAAATACCAAAACCTGCTAAATTACAAGGGAATAATAATGAAGTGGAAAAAATTCAAACCTTTGACAGGCTTTGAATGCTTTGCTTTTGATGACATCATGAGCACAAAGGTTATTGTCCTCATCTAGAATTTCTTATTCTAGAAGGTCTTTGAGATTATTGGGGCTCCGAGAGCAGCCATAGGTGAAGATAATTTTTTCTCTTTCGTTCACTTCTTTGCGGACACCAAATGTTTATTCTGCTTGATTGAAATTGATTGGGTAGATCCAAATTCAAAACCAAAGAGTGGGAATGTACCATAAAATAAAAATAAAATATGTTTATTGTAATAGAAAATGTTCTCCTGATCGAAGTGGGGGCTCATTAACTTTTCATTGCCACACTAAACTAAAGTTCATGAAATTGGATAGCCTTCCAAGGAACTAAAGTTCATGAAATTGGATGGCCTTCCAAGTAACTAGCAAGTAAGCAGCTTCCAACTTTCTTCTTTACAATTAAATTAATGGAGATGAGAGCATTTCTTTTGTTGGCTGAGTTGTGGTCAAGCGGTAAATAGGTGGAGTTTCCTCGACTTCGACTTAAAAATAAGAGGTATTATTGTTAAAAAAAAAATGAGAGCATTGCTCTTTTGAAGTTGTTAAATTGATCGATTTTATCGGCCTTTGCCTTTTGAAATGCATAATAAATGGTTATCATTTTCATTTAATTTAAGTTAGAGATTTTAGCTTAAATTAAGGCGTTGTTATTTTTCATTAACATTTTGATTTGAGTATATGTTTTTCTATTTAAGCTAACATCCTTCAAAAAGATGGTCATTTAATGTGATTGGGAAAGTGCAAGTTTTAGAAAACTTTGATGAAATTGATATGCGTGTCATGGTTTCATTGTTGAAGGGTATCTTTCATAGCATTTGAGATGGATCTACACATTTTATTAAGTCATACAAAACAATCATCACTTCATTATGTTGATAAGAAATGACCATAGATAAATGTTAAAGATAGTAGAGACTAAGGACATACAAAATAAAAGGAAGCGTCAAAAGAAAGTTCAACACAATGGAAGTAAGCGGATCTTCACTTTTCTCAAGACTAAGATGGAGAAAGATGAGTTGATAAGATATCAAAGAGTAATAACATTGAATTTAGAGATAGGCATGTGAGGAAACATGGGAATAGCATTGCCTTTTAAGCTTTGATGTTGGAGTTCATCAAACTATGTTGTATAGGATCAAACAGGTTGTTGCCATGTTAATGACCCCACATTCAAGCACAATATGCACATAGTATTAGATTATAAGTTGGTTAAATTTGATAAGATTTATATGTAACATTTATTCAATTTATAATCTATGTTTCTGAAGCACTAACAGAAATTAAATCTCTAGAGATATAAACTCTTTTAACAATGCAAAAGATGAAGGATTGGATCATGAAGATTCAATTCCTGTTACGTCTTGATATATCCAAAATTGAGATGGATCTAAGGCAGACTCGTCTTTAAGGCGAGCCTGTCAGGTGCCATACCCATCCGCACCCATCCATGGCATGAGGTATGAGGTATGGAAGTTCATTGTATCCAACAACTCCAGTGACGAAAAACTTCAATGTCCAATCTTCCTGACACGCTATTTACAACATCACAGAGAGGAAAACGTCATCCCAAAAATTTAAATTTGAATCTAAGAGGGAACTTGCAACGCCTTTTCATTCATTTAAATTTAATTTTGAATTTGAGCTGGAGTTTAACGCCTGCCCATTTCAATAATTTGTATTTGAATTTGGGCATGGCCATTGCTGTAACTTATTGAACATGAGCGATCAATGCTATAGCAATTTTGGTTAAACGCTCATGTTGTTGTTATCTGCAACTTGGTCGCTGGAGGATTTTTTTTAGAGAAGCAAAGCTCCTTAGCAACGTCCACCACCGTAATCTTGTTCGTTTGTTCGTCTATTTCCCGCAAGACAAATTTGAGTTCTGGAAAGAAAAGAGTCTGCATCACTATCATCGAATAGTTGCGTATCCATCGTTACATTGTAATACCTTTAGAATATCCAGATCAATGGGGCCATAGATGACGATTTGACTCTAGTTGACTCAGTAAAATGTTCGTGCCATTGTATGCAGATCACAATTCTGAGCTCTTTTTGGTAACAATCATAACTGCGTGTCCAAGGACGTGGAATGTCCATGATTTTTTTCTTTATGTTATTGGTGATATAGACATATTTCATTATTCCATCATTTTTTGGTTGATTGGTTCCATTGCATCACAAATTGTAAGTTGTTGTATTGTTAAACATTGTTGTGAAAGATACACAATAAGAAATATTTGCAGCAATCCCATGGTTACTAGTATTGGAGGATGGCTATTATGTTTCTTTGTTATATGTCATGGTAATGTTCGATTTTTCTTGGAGGAAAGTTGTTGCTGTATCCATTTCCAAATATATGGTATACCTCTACCAGCAAGGATTGTTCTCTCATGTTATTTTCATTTAATTGCAAACCCTGTAAGAATGTGAGGAAATAAATCACGACGATGTGTGTTGTGGTCGGTATCGCCTTGAATGAATATGTGAGACGCTATAAAAAGAGAATACAGATGCATATGGTGGCTTGGTTGTCTCTTATTAAAGTATGTTGTTGACGCCATGCCCATTTGAGTCATTGATTTCTGCATAGCACTGAGACTAGGTTACCGTTCTTGGCTCTGCATTCCAATGCAACTGAAGAAATTCTTGCAAATGCAAGAGTTGCCGAGGGGCCTCCCATTACTTTGGTTACGATAGGGTGTATTATGTTGTGAAAGTGTTGCGGAGTGAACATATAGAATTATAGAAATCTCATTATGGATGCATGGGGTCAAGTAGAGCAAACATGCGTTGAAATCCCAGGTCAATTGATTTATATTGATAATCTTAAATAAACCACAACACAACGGCTTTGATGATTGGTTTCCTTTGTAATTTAAATCATGCAGAGATTGGTTACCTTTGTAATGTGAATCAATTTGAATAGCTTGTCCTGTTCTAACTATATACAACGTCTCATTAGTTAATGTTGGAGCTATTTCAACTTTCTCTATGTTCCTTTAGTATTTGTTTTTATTTTTTATTACATTAAAATATATTATAAACCCATAAAAAAATCAATACAAAACTGTAGACATAAAGTATATGAGAAATGTGAATGCATTATATTATGGGAAAATCTATAACGGAAATTGGTCAATAATTCAATCATCTTCGTAAATTTGAATTAAGAGAAAAAAGATAATACTTTTAGTAGCCAAATTACTTCTAAATTAAGAAAATGAATTAAATTATTTTTTTCCACTTTGTTGTGTAACAACATGGCCAAAGTACAAGATATATAAAACTTATATGTCTCAAATGGTTGTTCGCTTTGAACTTTTACATCTAACTCGAAACTTTAATACCTTGAAATTTCCACATTCGCCTTCAGGCACTGCTTAAATTTCCATCCAACGTGCTCTTTTATCCTTCTGGGTTATTATTGATCTTCATTTAGGGGATTACTATGTAGAGTAAAGAACGTGTTTTCTAAGTGAATTATGTGAAAGCAGTATTGTGTGTTAAGAGGAAAGAGCACTATTGTGAAAGCAGTATTTTATGTCTCTTTGGAGCACATATGAATTTTCTTTCTATTTTTTTTGAAGGGTACTTTCTTATTCACACTTTATCTTATTAGCCTCATTTTATCTTATGTTAGATTTACATGAGAACTCATCAAAGAATTAATTAAATTAATTAATAAAAATTTGAAAAATGTATTGAAAGATTGTTAAAAAAATATTAAAAATTAATTATTCTAATTTTTATAAATGTAATTGTGTCGAAAAGCACTCTATTTCTTAATTTTCCTCTTGTAAATGTCGATTAAATATTGTTCATTATGATGGAGATGTTGTAACGTTTGTCGAGTACGAGTTATAAGGTTACTTTTTACTTGCCTATTATAATGTAGATGTTGTAACGTTACTTTTTACTTCTAAAAAGTAAAATGTAATAAATATATTTTGTCCACCCAAAAATAATAAAAAATAAAATTTTAATTATCGGCCAACATAAATTTGGGCCATAAAAACAACTTAAGACGGGGGAGATGTTGTAATGTTCCTACCAAATAAAACAATAAAAAATTAAAAATTTAATTATCCACAAAAACAATGTGGGTGAGAAAAAAAACACAATATGTGGACGAGATTGGAAAGTCAAAGTGGATCCCAGAATCAATCATTATGATTTTGATCAAAATCAGTTATAGTTAGCCAAATATCAGATTTTGTATTATCTTCTTGCTTAAATCGGAAAGCTTGAGCCTCTCAAAGCCATTGGAATGCAATTAAATATATCATCAAACTTGAAATGAGTGGCGAGATTCCGAGGCTCGAGAGAGGGTTCTAGGGACACATAAAAATCTGTGTAAGTTTCAATTGTACGCCTAAGGGCATGCTTTCTATTCCCCTTGATCCGTTCCTCAAACCCTACCCGACACACTTGGATGAAAGTATTTCTTCAACCTCTTAGTGATATCTCCCTCTCTCACTTTGTGCGACTGATTGATGTTTCTCCTCCTCTTGCCTAGGATGAATTTTATTACATTACAATATGCAAATACCATGATCCAATACCATGGGTCACTGAATACCATGGGCTTTCACTTTACTTAAAGTAAATACAACTGTACATTCACTTTAATCGTTCATTTAGTTAAAGATAATTTCCTAAGTCTGAGAGGTCTCTTGGATGACTCGTGTAGGCTAGACACTTGGCCTATGAAGAAGTACTTGCCCGATGCTACGCAAAATCAATAGTTACATGGGTGATTCCATGAAGATGGGTAACACTTTTTGGCCAAATTTGGCGATGAAAACCTGATTTTTTACTCATGTGCTAGATAGAAGCCCTCAAAACGCATATATGCCATGTGAATTTTGATTTGCAGTAAGAAAACAAATTGTAGAATATTATGTTGGCTTCATAGTGATATTTTTAAAAAAATATTCCGATGTCATTTAATGTGTGAATTTTTGCATTTAATGAACTGTGTGACCTTAAAAATTTGAAGAAGCTAATAAGTGGCTCGTGTCCACGTAGAGTAATTTAATCTTGCATCAATAATTTAAAAAAAATAAATATATGAGCATGATCTACATAAAATGCAGTGTGATGTGCATATTTTTTTGTTAATTTTTTTCGCATTATACAATTATTTACTATTTTTTGAAAGTAACCACATTCGATTTCAGCATCGTTTTAAACACATATTTGTCCACGTAAAGGAATTTTTTCTATTTTTTCAAAAATTGAAAAACCAAAGATACCCTTTTGAAGAGGACATGTCGATATGTGATGTGAGCATTTTTAAGAATTTTTTGGCTGTGTATTTTTAACTCTGCGGATTTTTCTTTGAGCTGCTTCAAAGTTGCAGTGTGGTTTTCTAAGTATAAGTTTTAGAAGTAATTAAAAAATAAATATCATATGAATGCCAAAATGCGTGTATGATACGTCAATGGATAGAAGATTTGTTGGTGAATCTATTGGTATCAACTCCGCTCAGTTATGTGCTAGGAATGGCAGGGTTTACACCTCTGCAAGGGACATGAAATTTTCCATTTGTTTGAATGTGGGCTAAGGCTATTTTTTTAAGCCCTCGACCGAGGTATAAACCTCGACCGAGGTATTTAAATACCTCGGTCGAGGTATTAACAGGACCTCGGTCGAGGGATTGTACATCCCTCGACCGAGGGTTTAACAAACCCTCGGTCGAGGTCTTGTTAATACCTCGACCGAGGTATTAGCTCGGTCGAGGTCCTATTCTATTTAAAGATAGCAGCCCTAAGCCAAAAGCGTACACGGTCATTACATTTGTTGAGAGTTGGTGTTTGAAATGAAAGAAAGAGTCAATTATCTTTATTTGTAGAATGGGTCTTGGAGTCATAGGAATCATAGATATGATTGATCAAATCTATGACTTCTATGACTCATATGACTCCTCGGCCCATATCTACAGATCTATAAATTGATATAATCCAAGGAAATGATGTCATATCATTTTTTTCATGGTCACATTTTCATCTCTCCAAAAGTACTAAAAATACTTTGCCCCTTCGTATATAATTTTTAATTTAAAAAAACTACAATTATGTGATATGTTTTTGAAAAACATATCACATAATTGTAATTTTTTTAAATTAAAAATTATATACGAAGGCGCAAAGTATTTTTAGTATTTAAAACCTTTGGTAATTTAGTGATTTCTCGACTAAATGTAAAATTCATGTTTATTGAATCATATCTGTACCTTTCTTTGGCCGGCTACTAACCCCCTGCAAAAATAAAAGGTATGCAAAGGTATAGTTTAATTGAATAAATAAAAGTTAATTGACCAACTCATACTGCCATGCAACTAATAATTTGCATTTTCCATCACACAGACTGTAAACCCTCTCTCACCGTAAGGCGGTCCACACCACCCATCCACGCCACCCAGCCATTCACCCAAACAGACAGACCGCACTATAGTTTTTTTGACAGAAGTACCTCGGTCGAGCTATATACCTCGACCGAGGTGCATACCTCGACCGAGTTAATACCTCGGTCGAGGGATTCATAAAAGCTCGGTCGAGATATTATTAGCTCGGTCGAGGGTTTAATAAGCCCTCAACCGAGGTACGTTTTTTGGTTTTTTTCCAAATTCGCTTGCCAAAAAGTGTTACCCAGGTCCATGGATCCTCCCACATTCCTTAATGGATTTGTTTTACCATGTTTAAATCCCATAATTAACTCAATTATGCATTTGTGCCATGAGCTAGGTAAACAACAAAGTCATTTAACACATTATTTATTACAATTAGGGATGTATGGATATGTTTAACCATGATTGATTATGGTTGATTAGTTGGTCAAATTTGACTATGGTTGGCATGGTTAAGTTTTATAAGGGTTATTTTCCATTGTTCATTAAAGGTTATGTTTGATTGTGACAATCCTGGATGGTTATGTTACATTACAACATTCACTATGGTTACTTTCCTTAATGGTTATGTTGTATTGCAATATTTGTAAGAGTTTTATTGTGTGTGAAATTATTCCATAGTTATATCACGTTACGACATTCATGATTATGTAGGATTGCAACATTTTGTAAAGGTTTTGTTATGTGTTGCAATCCTCCATGGTTATGTCACATTGCGACATTAATCTTTTTTTTTACGTCAAATTGATACATGCACTAGCTTTATGTCAAATTGATACATGTAATAAAGGCTTATGTAGCATTTTGACATTCTTTAAGGTTATAAATCAAAGAATCCGTTGCACATAGATAAGTTGTATGAAGAGGTGCACTATTATGGAGAAGTTTGTTTCTTGGCATCAACGTCCTTGTGATACGTAAGGAAACCATGTTTAACCATGGTTAACTATGGTTAACAATGCTTAATAATGGATGATAACATTTGATAATATTAACAATGCATGAGTATGGATGATAATAATTGATAATCATGTTTGGGTTACCATAATAATAGTGAACCATGTTTGAGTATGGATGATAATAGTTGATAATAATGTTGGGTTTAATATAATAATATTTTTTTATAGATGTGCTAATAATATTAATGTTAGAGTATTATTCCTATCGTTAATAATATAATAACCCATTATAAACAAACATCTAACCACATAATGTTATTAACATAAAAATATAGCTAATATCAAACATTCATCTATCCACATAATATTTATTGTTTCATGATTAGTAACCAAATTAATAATTTGGTTAATTATATTATAATGTTATATTTTGTTAATTATACTATTTCTAAATTAACATAATTATAGCCTTGAGAGGTAGCTTAGTTGGTTGGAGTTTTTGAGTCCAAGATCATAGTTGGCAAGGTTGAAGGTTCAATTCTCTCGAATCCAATTCTCTAGGTCCTTCAAGGTTAGGCTCCCGAAATTGAAGCCAATAGGGCGATGCCCCTTCAGCTACCCCCCTAAAGGTATTATTGTAAATATAGCAAGCCTTGTCCACTAACTACAAGGCTATGAACCATGTTTCAAAATATTAAGAGTTGATGAAAATTGTATTTTGTATCACATTTATCAAGTAAATGAAATATATTGGTTTATAAAATTGTAATATTAAAAATAAAATAAATTTTAATATTTAACTTTAATTGTAAAATAAAATTAAAAAAATGAATAATAATTTATCATATTTTTTTTTAAAATGAACGATAATTTATCATAATTTTTTTTAATGAATGATAATTTATCATAATTTAAAAATTTATAAAATGGATTCATTTTCATATAACTTTTAATTTCATTTACATTTTTAATAAATTCAATTTTTTTAAAAAGTAAATTAATTTTTACATAAATTTTAAATTCATTTATATTGAATAAATTTAAATTCGAAATGAATTACTAAAATTATTTTTTGTTCAACTTCAAAATACAACCCTGAATCGGGTGTCTTCCTGCAAGCATGGGAACAAGGCATGCATGGCACATCTTAAGGTGAGGACTAGAGCATCATCGCTTGTACATCCTCCCTCTGATTGGACTTCCACCTTGTCAGGTTATTCAATGTTTACACCATCCACCCATACACTCCTGGTTACGATGAAGTGTGAGAATGCTTACTGCTCTAATCATCTAGTCCATAGAATTATGGCAATTACTCTGCACCTTGGGGAAATTATTTTTGATTTTTCTGGGGTGGGGTCCATCAAAAGTATGTAGTTAAAATACTCATTGGATGTGGAATTTAATTATGCATCCAACGAGTGCTCTTGCTTGAAATTTGAGTAAAACCATAGGGAGATATGTTGAAAATACGAAGAAAAAAAAGTTTTTATTTTAATGACAAATATGCCAAGCCAACCATTATGGTTGACACTTTTTATTGAAGTTATATTGGTTCTTGAATTCCAACTCATCAAGAAGTTATGGTTAGCTCTTTTTCTTCTAAGGCCCATTTTAGACCCCAAATTTGCTCTAATGTCAATTCCTCAAGCACTTTTTTCAATATCACAAGGATATATGGGTAGGGAATTCATCAGCCAAACATGATCACACTATCTTAGTGGACAAGTACTCTATAGGGAATTTCACCTTTTAGCTTATCTTTATTCTAGTGTCATCTAATATCCTATCTATTCATTTTTCTCATGTGTTAACCAGTCTCCTGTTCTTGTTTTCTACAAGAGGCCACCGAGGTGGCTTTGGATGCCTTACCCTCTCCTTGCTTTGTTCCTCTAGATGTAGCGAATTTGTTTTTTCCAACTCCTTGGAATATTAACAATAGAAGGTGGTATGCCATTTGCCTTTTTGAAAGCTCCACCCTACATTCGGTCTCCATCCACCAGTATTTCCCATCCTCCCTCACCATGACAAGAAAACCCCTCTCACATGACCCTTGCAAGGGAAATACCCTTGTTTTTCATTACATAATTAAAGAGGACATTGAAACCAATCACCCCGCCTGCCTCTGCGTCACCCCAACCTACACTCAAAGAAGAATTGCTGAACTAGAAGAGGATAATATACTAGAACATAAATGGAATCCAAAGGAGGAAATAGTGGAAAACACGGAGGGTTATGCTCAAGACCCTAGAAATGCCAGATCTAGAGACACTAAATTCTTCAAAAGAATTACTCTCAAATGGAAATTAAATCTATGTTAAGAAAAGCTATACTAGATACTTAGGAAGAGAGGAATGGTCTAATTTTAATGATGGGACAAATAATAGATCAAACCATCAAGTTTTTAGCTTAGAATAAGAGATTGGATAGAAAGGTCAACTGCCTCTACAAAGCTGGAACAAGAATGGACTTCCCTCTAGAATACCATCAGATTGCAAGTGGGTCAGGTTCAAGCTAAGTCTACTTTTTTCATGATGAAGCTAAGAAGTACAAATAGGCTCCTACGATTAGTTTTTGTTTGTTTGTTTTTGAATATCTATGTTAATTGTAGGACTCTATAGAACTCATACTATGTAAATAGTTTTTGTTTTATTCCTTTCAACAATGTTAGTAGGATAGATACAACTATTATTGAAAAACTCATGTTTAATTTGGGTTGGAATTCCTTCTAGCTGACCAAACTTTAAATTTTAACTTATGTATATCTTTATATATATATATATAGATATAACCCCATTGATTGTGGGACAAGGGACACCCTTTGTGCATTGATGTAATTGTTAAAGTCAGAGAGATGTACATATTCTATCTCGTCAAGATTTAAACCTATGACCTCTTAGGAGGAAACACATGTTATTAATCTCATCCAACACTACATAAGTCGTACTATGAAATATATATATATATATATATATATATATATATATATATATATATATATTTAATGGTTAAAATATATTGCTTGCACTCTTCTCTACTTTGAAGTATTATAATGGTAGTGCATTAAAATTTAATTAGCATTCCCTTCTTTAAAATAATTTTTGGACTAGTAGGTGAAAAAAAGATATATCCCTACCTATTATGTTATTTCAGCAACCAATAACTGTAGTCTAGAGATTCCAAACCAAATGATCAAAACGACAAGTCAAGGTAATTTTTAGGGGCAAAAATTTGTCAATGGGCTATTTTTTGAGTTTTTTTCAAAAAATATATTCTTTATTTGGTCATTTTTAGTCTCTAATATAGCCTATATTTACATAAATATGTTTTTTATCATAATGTTCGCCAAAATTTACAATTTTTAGTAGTAAATTGTATGTTTCATATTTAATATTTGCCTAACTATCTCTCTCTATATGTTTGTTTCAATCCAAAATAATCACCAACAATACTATACTTGAGTATAATATTAGAATCTTTAAAAAAATAAGTTGTTCGCAAAGAAATCCAACTGAATTGGAAACAAAGCTGAAGTGATTTCATTTAAAATAAATTTGAGCATAAGTTTGTGTGGATGATTAGGCAATGCATAAATATCATATGAAACATATTAATAGCAGCAGAGACATAAAGTACAATGAATGTTTGAATGCAACTAAGTGTTGCCTCCTTTAGGATTTAAGGAATTACAACCCTAATTGGAAAAACCAAGCATAATACAGTTAGTTCCTGAGAAGCGATGGCCAAATCAAGCAGAATGTGCCATTAAATTTACTAAAACAATGCCAAAAATATTGATACCGAGAAACATGCATGATCCAAAATTATTGGAGAAACTAAAGATGCATTAGAATGAGCTCTACATTAGAATTAACTATGATATCTAAACTAAGAACCTAAAGAGGTCGAGGCCGAGTCTTAGAATTAAGAAGAGGCCCTTGAATATTGAGCAAGAATGTCCTCGAGATCCCAATAGAATGAATAACAAAACAAACAGAGCAATACTATGCCAGGCTGAAATCAATAGAAGGATTGAGGCAAAGTGCGATTAAGATAAACGAGTTCACCTAGTTGTATTATAATAACATTTGAACAATTTTTACAATATGAAAACTATTTAAAACCTAATCCCTGCAAACGCCATTTGAATTTTCCAGGGACAAGTACATCTTGACCTGTCATAATGTAAAAACCTACAGTTAGTTACAAGTTTGCAAGTTCATTTATAATATAGCAAACATGTTTTTGGTATTAATGAAAATATTGGAATGATCACCTATGTGAAAACCCTCAACAAAATGACAACCATAAGTGTTAATCCTATGTATATATAAGATTATCTTAGCATAGGAGACTAAATTATTTATGTAAGTGAGATTATATTGTTTTGTGAGTGATGGTTGGTGTGTGTAAACTTTTGGTTTGTTTATGTGTTGAGACTGAAACATGTTGCTGCATCAAGGATGGATATTGTGAAGGACAATGAGTGTGTGATCCTATGGTTTGTTCTATGGCGATATTTTATTTGTCCGTTATTTAATGAGATCCATATTGGTGGTGAGAGAGTGTTGGGTGCAAATGGTATACACAATTGTAGAGTCCATGAAAAATATGCACAAAGATAAAGGTTTCTTTGTGTTGAGAGAAATATATTGATTTTGGATGCCCTTGTGCAAATTCCTAGTTTTATCCGTCTTTGTTTGCTTACGTTTTGACTTGTGATTTTTTGTACTGGCACGTTTTATCTTTGGGATTGAATTTTTCGGCCCTTCCCTATTTAGATATGTGTCTTGGAAGCATTTATATCTTTAGATGTTGTTGTGTTTGGAGATGTATGGCAACACTTAGAGAATGGAAGGCTGCATTAGTCCACGAGACAAGGAAATTTGCAACTGAATTTGACAAAGATCAGAATGGTTGTGATAGGAATTTACCATTTCTAGAGAAAATGAGTTGCATGAAGAAGAGGGGACCTATTGCGTTCTAGAGTTACTACTATTTTGGTCATAATTGTCATTCCTAGAGTCGTTCATGTTTGGAGGAATAACCATTTTTGGATCACATGCCCAATAGAACAATTAGACCAAACATAGCAACCAAGGCATTGTTGTTCTTTCCTTGGAGTGTGGGAACTTGGAGTACGTCAAAGTCATCATTCATTTATGCATATGACTTATTGTCCTAATCAAATGCCTATTGCAGAAATTTTACGAACAATTTGCATACAATTGGGTTGTAATAATGAATCATACCACGTGGGAGTGATTAAAAAATAGTGGCATGGTGCATTAGACTCATAGTGTGAATTTGTTCCAACTGCAGTCAGATTGCAACAACAACAAATTGATTTCCTAGTATGAAGAAAATGTATTTTCAAAACCAGAGGATAAATTTCAAGTTCAACTTAACCTAAATGGTTGTGTAAATAGTATGAGATGTTGGAGGATCAAAGCAAATGTTCTTCATTGGTGTACTGAGATATGCATATGGTGAATCTTGATATCCAATATTTTAGGGGAGATCTGATATCTAGAAGTTCAATATCAACCTTTATGAGGGTTACGAGACATTTCAAGTGCTAATGGTGTCCATTGATGTTGGGAAACTTGTATCACAACTAGGAGGATATTTTTTTCATAGGAATAGGATACAACTTGATGGAGTTCGAAGCTTGTAAGATTTCGAAATGGCTAGAGACATTGATGAAGACCTTATAGGGATCGAGACAAGTACTCATTAAGGGGGAGTGTTGGAATTATTAACTCCTACTTGTCTTATTGTTTAATGTGTGATTTTTCATCATACTATAAGGTTATGGTTTGTTAATGTATTGGTTATTATAAGGTAGAGTTTATCTCCAAGCGAGTGATTAGATTCTAGTTTTTAAAAGGTTGTTAGATCCAACCGGATTTGAGAGATTCTCTCCAACTATCTAGACCCTATTTTTGTGTGTGGTTGAGATATTCATTCAAATGTTCGTAAGTGTGTATGAGATTCTATGCCTATTTCGAGATAAATCTTGATGTATAAGTAAGCAACATTGTTTGATGTCAACAGATCACTCATAACATTTTTTGTGTTTGAAGAAACCATGTGTACTCTCCCATTTCTCTACAAAGATAACATTAACATATTTTTCTATGTTAGCACTATGGCAGAGCAATCCTTTAGAACTTAATCGGTTAATTGCAAACTATATTTTGTTGTTGTATAGGTTGTTACATTAATAATAATTTATCACTGTTTTTTCTAAGTCTATGACAAGATTTAGACATACCGAGCTTAAATGCATTTTTTAAAACAAGTTTCTTAGTCCACATCATAAATATTTTAAAACATTATCGAAGTTTAATCTCCTTCAAATATTTATCATAAGAACTTAGAATATGAAGACATCCAAGGGAAGACCCACAAGCAACCTACCCATGTTTTAAACATTTCATCTCATTCACTTTTACCATCGAGTGTTTTAAATATTTAATCTCTTTCGTTTATTCCTATTTTTGTCATGAAAATTCTATAAAAAAATTCTCAATCTCTAAGATTATAATGTCTTAATGTACAACTTGAGTGGGATTAGAGGTTAAGAACATATGATTTTCTTCCTAGGAGGTTATAGGTTCAAATATTGAGGGGGATAGGGTGTGTACACCTTTGTAGACTTTAGCATTCAAATCATTATGTTCTCGTCCCACAAACAATGGGGTTTCATACATCAATTAGAAAAAATCACATGAAAATCATGGGATCCACTTCCAATATTGACTCACTCACTAGCTTTCTCATTCAATCTCACATGAAAGGACATATAAGTATAGAAATGGAATAAATATTAGACTCGCAACCACTAGTAAATGGTCTCAATGACCTCTTTGTTTCTTATAGGATAAGCATGGGAGTTTGAAAAGAAAATATATAAGAGTAGAATAAGAAAGAAAGACAATAATATCCTAAGGAAGGCACCCTTCTTTTGCCTAGAATAGAGTGGCATGAAAGAGGAAAAAAATTGGGAATCACTTCTCCAATATGGTGCACTATCATATTTCCAATGATCTAAATTCTGCCCAAAATAACCACCAATACCTTCCCATAATAAATCCTTAAGTAAGGGACATGAAGTGAAATGGATAGGAGCCAAAAATAACATAGATAGCGTTCATGGATCTCCTCTAAAGTGTGTGCTCTCCTCTACCAAGAATACATGATGGATGACACTAAGAATAACCTAAGTTGAAGTGCTCTCATCTCGCAAGAAACAACTACATGAAGAATGGGAGGTGAAAAAGTATCCAAGTATAACACACTCTTCCTCAAATAAACCTATTTTGCTTGAAACATGAGCCATCATCTAGCTAGACCACAAGTTGATAATATATAGACCAAACAACACAGAAGTTGATAATATATAGACCAAACAACACAGATAGGCTCACAAGTGAAGCACTCCTCTTTAGGAAAGAATAACCTCTTACAAGATAACATATGAGTAAATAAAATAATATCTAAGCTATGTCACACTTGTCCATGTCATGAATAGGTGTTTATTTAACACATAATTTAACTTAGAGTATAACACTAACATGATTATGAAGCTTAGAGTATAACACTAACATGATTATGAAGCTTACAAACTATGGGGGATTTCTGTGTCTATGACTCACAAAATGAACACTATCTAAAAACATGCTTAAGATAACAAGTTGAAAAGCAGTGGGAGCATTACATAACCCAAAAGGAAGGATTCTATAAGTAAATGTACCTCAAGGGAAGTAAATGTAGCTTTGTTTTGATCTTGTGAGGTGATTCCCACAAACAAGGGGTACTATACACCAATTTGGTGCTTGGGTTGGATGTGAACTTAAAATTAGATTATTATTTTTAAATATTTCAATTCAAAATATCAACGTCAATATTATCATTATTGGGATGGATGCCGTCTGGTAGCACCACTTTGTCCAAAGACAGCATTCGGATAAAAACAAATCCATCGAATTCGGGTAAAAAGATTATATACCATCTCATCATTAGAGTGATAATTTGCATAAAACAAATCGACAGGCCCACCAGTGACTGCACGATACCTGACCAGTGCATGCGATGCCAGACTTTTACTGATTGTTGACACCCAACAACCTTTCAAAACTTTGAGCAGGTCCAGGTCCAGTTCTGTTCACATCAAATTCAAACTATATGTGACAAAACTTTGAGCAGGTCCTGATCTGTTAATCAAATTCAGACTTTTAAAGTATACATGTCACATCCGATCTGAACGTTGATAACTATTGATTCTATCACCTCAACTTCACTGCTACAGGATCTCGTGATGTGGGCGTTTAGAGGCAGCTACCTTCTCTGTCAGCCTGGATTCCTACTGTTATGTATCTCCACGTACTGTGCATCTCCATTCCGTTGGCAGGGTGAATGATGATATGTGCATCGACACCTATATAGTGGAATTATGATTATAATTGTGATGGCATTAGAATCTAATGTTAATTGTGCTATTGACTTTATTGTTCATGTGAGGCATATATTGGAAGTTGGAAAATTGTTACTTGGGAATCTTGAATTGAGCTGGGTTGTTAGTCCAATAAGTTCATTTTGTGGGGTTCACTAGAAATACAATATCATATCATGTCCATTTATATTTGGGGTTTGAATACTCTTAAAAACCTCAAAAATATATTGCCTCGTATTAAAGGGTAAAGGGATTTTTAATTTGACATACTAATATAAATATTGGGGGTTATTTTATTTGGGTGGGTTGAGGAATAACCTCCAATTCATGGAATGGATTAATACCTCCAAACCATGGGCTCAATTCATACCTCCAAATCATGCGTTGGATTCATATTAGTCCTAGTTTTTTCTAAGGAATAACCTCCAAATCATGGGCTAGATTCATACCTCCAAATCATCGGATGAACTCATATCAATCTTAACTTTTGCTAAGGAATAACCTCCAAATCATGGGATGGATTTATACCCCCAAATCACTGAACTTATAAAGTCCTTTTTTTTAGAATAATTTTTTAGGTTGGGGTTTCAGTGGGTATTAAGATTTAATCAAAACTTGCTCCACCACAACCAAGAAAAGCGAGATCAATCTTTCTTGGCTCACTAGAACCAAGAAAAGTTAGACCAATATATCTTAACTAATTATTTATTTAAACTTTTTGTATTCTTCTTTAACATTTCTGCATTGCCAATTAGATGTAGCTGTTAGATTGAGTTATATTTGTCACATTCATAATTGTAATTTCAATTCTTATATGCAAGACATCCCTCTTAATATTGTATTAGAACTGACATGAACATATGTGAGAATCTAAATACTTATTTACATACCCTTTGTTATCGCTACCATACAATGGTATCATTTAAGTTTCACTATTTGTGTATCTTTATAACTATTGCATTGCTTGAAACTTAACAATGGAGATTTTCACCTCTCTTGCAATGGTTAAAAAAAAGTACATATAACCCAAGAAAAGGTAACTAAATGTTGTTAATTCTCTTGATTGCAAGAATAAATGTAGAGGACGTGGAGGCAACTCATTGCATCTTGTGAATGACCTAATCCAAGTTATGCACATATGCACATGATCATATGGTGTTATTTGAAAGTAAGAGGAATTTTTCTATGCTTATTTGAGTTCAAACATCAATGATGTTTGTTTTGATAGGAAGGTAGGGAAGTCTTTACACAAAAGGGTTTCAATTTTTCATTTTTATGGAATTTAATTTATTAAGCTTATAGAAAACATGATCTCTCTATGACTATAATTATATTTACATGATATAAAATTGGTAAATTGGTAGGTTGTGGTGTGAAATATATGGAATTCTCATATTTTTAAGAATTCCATTGACTATTAGATTAACATTATTTTACATTATTTATTACATTGATCTCTTTATTGGGTTGTCTTTTACTTGGCATTACTATTTTGTTGGGTCTTCCACTATCCAAGGCTACAAATTGATTAGTAGCCCCTGAAATCCCCGTGGGATCATTATTAGCATTATACTATTCTTTTATTTAGCATCCTGTTTGCTTATACTAAGATGCATTAGGGCTCCTGCTTGTTACAACTTGATAATATGATATAAAGGGGTATTAAAAATGGATACCTAGAATATATGTTGAAACTAGGGTTTTATTTATTGGAAATGTATATTGAGAGGGGATTCAACAATACAATTTTAGTAGGCATTTTCCAATATTTAGTGAAATTAAAAATATTTTTTAATATTTCATGAACGGTCGTGCTATGCAACAAGTTCACTTAGTGAACCCCATGATTCACCCACTAACCTTCAAAAATATTTTTCGACTTAAATATGCTCCCCTAGGGCTAAGTTAGCATATGAGTCATTGAATGGACAGATTGATTCAAAACTGTGAAAACTTGGAATTAAATATGTTAGTTTATGAGTTGAGCCGAATGGTACCACTCGTGCACTCGGGCTATCATGTTGCCAAAGATCCATGGCCAAAGTTAATTTTTAAAGGTTAAAACAGTCAGCAAAGTATAAATTATAAAATTTAGAATAATACAATCCACATAACATTATTCAATATTAAATTACTACGTATATATAAAATTTAGAATAATACAATCCACATAACGTTATTCAATATTAAATTACTACGTATATCATACATGGGAGGTAGTTGTATTATATAAACATAAATCTATAGATGATGGGCCCTCAATACCCTAGCCAAGTGGCAATTAGCGTTTTGGTCCCAAATTTCATGGGCCAATTGTCCAATGAGAGCTATTGATGGGTGGTTGGAAGAAAGAGACTCCATACACCACATGTGAACGGTACGGATGCACAGTTGGAAAAATAACAGAGCAGACTGATACATAAGAGGAAATGCCAAACTCCAGGAAACGAACATAAAAAAAATTAATGTGTAGTGGAAAAAGGACAAAGTCATGTTTGATAGAATGACGAATCCACAAAACCTGCCATGACACAACATGGTGGAAGATTTCCCTCCACAGTTTCCTTTTCCAGAATTTGGTGAATCGCTAGGAAGTTAAAGTTCTCAGTCTATCGTAATTTGGTAGTCTTGTTGATTTAATATTTCATTGTAATTTCTAATTGATTCAATATTTCAATGTAATTTAGATATTAGAGAAGGTTGCTTAGTTTTATTATCTAAGTTAATATTCAAAATAAAATACAAAACCATTTTTTACGTGTGGCCATGCAGGTTCGCTGTTCTGCTTTACATTTAAGTACTTCATGTAAATTTTTCGTTCGGCCAAAGAAAATTACAATATTGTCAATATGAAAAATATTTATGTATATATTTAATTTTACTTTTTTAGACATTTAGAAAGCGCATTTGAAAATTTGAAAATGAAGAGATCCCCATATATTGAGAGCAACGCCAATATGAACAGTGATTTAATGAAGATTCAAGCAATAGATATATTTGAGATGCCATTATAGTTCATTATAGTTCAAGATTGATAAAAAAAAGCAATACACCATTATAGTTCAAGATTGATAAAAAAAGATATGACTGAAACTATATATAATCTACTACAAAATAGATATTTTCTCACCAGTTTCCCAGCAATTTAGGAAGTCTTATTATAAAGTCTTCTTCATCTGGTGAAATGCTACCATGTTTGAGGTTAGGACATAGATAATTCATCCAAGGAAGCATGGAAATCTTTCCACAACGCTTTAGACCTGTATTCAATCAATTTAATATTTGACTGGCCAGTTATCATCCAGTATGATTCACCAATACATTCACTTTTTGTTTTTAAAATGATGATTCACCAATGCATTCACTTTTTGTTTTGAAAATTATAGTCACCAATACATTCACTGTTTGTTTTTAAAATTAATCATCCAGTATGATTCACCAATATATTCACTTTTTGTTTTTAAAATTATAGTCACCAATACATTCACTGTTTGTTTTTAAAATTATAGCCAGGAGAGGAGGATTTATTTGATTAAAATTACACTAATAGATACTATAAATTGCAGAGAATTCTTACCTTCTCTTTTGGCTAGAGCAGGACAGCTTAATTCACCATGAGCTTGTATGAATTTGGTCAAGCGAAGATCTCCGTCCTTTGTCCAAGGGAATTTGTGAAGTCCATCTTTCCCATTATAAAATGGGACTCTCTACCATATTCCTTCCTCATGGATGTATCTAATCTACCACTCTGAAAAACTAGAATTCAGAGGTTGCCCTTTTACAAACCTTTGCTTGGAATTTTGTGTTACCTGTGCGCACGACATAATTGAAGTCTGTTGACTGTAGGAGTTCAGAAAACATAATGCCTAAGACGATTCCAAAAGAAAAGAGAAACCCTAATTCTTCCCTAGGTTTTTTTGAGTGTTTCTATCTATCTCTGTATTTTTTTCTAAAGCGGAGTTTGTTATTTTGGCGCGAATCTGCTTTTGGTGCTGCATTGAAGTTTTCAACTGGACTCTCTCTCTTAATGAACGTGAAGGTTGGTGAAAGAGTGGGTATGTGGTCATTTCATTATTCTTGTGGTAAAGACTACATAGAGACCCTTACTCCATCTATGGTGAAGCTATTCCGTGAATCTCGCTGGGACTTGCGTGTTTTATTTTTTTTTGCAATTAAAAAAAAGTAAGATCTCCTCTTTATAATCTAGGTTACCATAGTCTGTATTTGTTTTTTTTGGTTGGGATGTACCGTTGTTCGAAATCCGTTATTTAACCATGAATAAAACTGATATAAGTCTTGCTTTTCATGCTGTGAAAGGTTCCAATAGTCTATAGAAGCAGAATGTAATACCCAAAACTGTAAATTAGATTTTTCTCCACACCACAAAATGCAAGATTGCTTCATGTGCCATAACATATATATATGGTGATTGACTGAGTATTGAACTTCTTTGTTGGAATGGCAAAAGCGATATCCTGAGATTTGTTTAGAGATATCCACCTTGCAACTGTATGAAACTAAAGCCAATAACGGTGATTTAGTGACCAAAACAACTAAGGATAGAGTATATCTATTTTTATATATTAATATGAGACATGTTAGGCGAGCAGATACAGCCAAAAGGTAGGACGAGAATTCACTATTCCATTTGCCTATGCATTATGTTTTAGCACTTCACAATTCATAAAGAAAAATAATAGAAGAGATATCGTATGTTTTAGCACTTCACAATTCATAAAGAAAAATAATAGTAGAGATATCGTAAGGAGTAGAAGTTACCATGAATCATCTAATTTCCGGATTCGGAGCTTTGAGGTCTGCGTATTCTGGAATTTCAGATTTTCTTTCCACGAACGATGAACATTACCAGGGCCACGTAGGTCTGGAGAACTTTACCAGGGCCACGTAGGTCTGGAGAACTTGGGGAATACGTGCTACTGTAACAACATTGTTCAGGCCCTTTATTTCTGTGCTCCTTTCAGAAATAAGTTACTCCAATATTACTGTAATGGAGGAAGTTACGATGAGAATAATAATCTACTAAATTACTTGGCAGATTTATACGATTCTTAGAGTTGGTGATGGAAGAGAATGAGATGTCAAGCAAAGAAGAAGCGCTGAAGAAACTTTATGGAGATGATGGTTACTTTTGATTCAATTGATGTCACACACAACCTTTTTAAAACAACTTTGATGTCACACACAACCTTTTTAAAACAACTTTGGATGCATGGGACAGATGGAAAGATCAACTTTGTCCATCGACCACTTGCCCTACACATGCATGCAAACAACCACCGTCTGAGCCATGCAAGGTTCATCTATCGTAGAGAACAGATGTCAACAAGGTTCATGGAATGAAGAGAAGAGATGTCAGGGTTGTCAGTTTGCCCTACACATGCCTGCAAACAACCACCGTCTGAG
>LPNX010744151.1:103240-123952 GCA_001517045.1 Pseudotsuga menziesii | reverse complement strand
AGGTGCTGGAAGATTTGTTAAGGATGTATGTTAAAGATCAGCCAGGTAAGTGGGAAGACTACTTGCATTTAGCAGAGTTTGCATATAATAACAACTATCATTCATAAGATAAGTTCAGTCCATTTGAAATTTTGTATGGGCATAAATTCAACACTCCTATCTCCTGGAATAATCCAGTAGATAGATTAGTGTTAAGACCAGAATTATTAAAAGAAATGGAAGAGATTGTGAAGCAAGTGCAGGAAAATTTGAAGGTGGCCTAGGATCGGCAAAAGAGCCAAGCAGACTTAAAAAGAACTCCCAAAGAGTTCCAGATAAGACCGAAGAAAAGCTCTCTAAGACTGGGGAGTTGTGGAAAGCTAGCACCACGCTACCGTGGTCCGTTTGAAATTTTATCTAGAATTGGTCAAGTTCAATATCAGCTAGCATTACCACCTAATTTGAAGGTGCATAATGTTTTTCATATGTCTGTTTTGAAAAAGTATGTTCATGATGCTACTCATGTGGTGGATTGGAATGTTGTACAAGTGGAACCAGAAGTAGAAATTATGGTGGAGCCAGACTGTATCCTCGGGAGGAGGGAAATTACTCTGTGAAACCGCACCATTGGATAGGTGAAGGTGCAATAGAAGCACCTTAGTCCTGAAGAGGCTACATGGGAACTGGAAAGTAAGATGCGGGAGGCATACCCGAATCTGTTCCAGGAGGTTGCAGAGGATGAAGAATAAGTAACATCGAGGACGATGTTACATTTTAAGGGGGTGTGTATGTCACATACCCCAATTTTGTAAAATAATGTTAATTATTTTAATTACATTTCCTAAGACATTATGTTAAATTTAATGTAAAGTAAGAACTGATGACTTAGCAGAGTCAAAAGAAGTGGAATGTAATTCTGAATTTTTTCTTATTAATAAATAAAAAGAGGAGACAACAGCATTGGGAGAGCTGTTAATAAGAGGTTACTGGTCAAAATGGTGGAAGGAACTAGGTGGAGGGGAAAATACAAGTGGCAGCATCCTCAAACACTTCCTATGTTGCAAGTGGAAACTTTCCTACATTTGGGGTCATGATCCCCCAAGAAAGTGGGATCAGAGCAGGTGGCTCAATAAATGACAAGTAATCCAAAAAGACCTAGGAAATCTTTTAAAAGTACCCAATGAATAGAGCTAAGGTTGCTCAGATATTTTCTAGAGAATAATCATTCAGGAGGAATGATATTCAGGAAATTCATTTGGGGAAAAGGGAAAAACAGTAAGGAAGTGTGTTGAGAGAAAGTCTACAGTAACTTGGTTTATTACAGCTTGTTAGCTGGGAGAACTTACTGATAAGTTCAGATTTGATACTGAGTTTGAAGACTAGTATTTGACTATCACTGCACCTAGTTCTAGCTAGGGAGACCAGAGCAAGCTCGGGGGTCCTGAGGAGTCACTGTTTGAGTGCTCTCCAGGAGTTGGTAGGGAGGAACGACCTCCCATTGCTGTTGTTGTCCAGGTTTAAACATGTTCTGTCACCTAACTGTCTTTGTTTTAATAACTGTGAATGGTTGAATGTTACGTTTGTAGTTTATGATATAAAGATTTAGCTGGTTTAGGGATGTAAATGTTTTTAGTTTATCAGTAATAGAATCTTGTGATGAAAAATAAGGACCCACTGTGTTTTTCCTCATCTGGGTTTTACCAGACCGTACTCCAGCACAGGGGTAAAATTATAAAGAAAGATGATATGATGATAATATAAAATAGAATATGAATGGAATTTCAAAGTGTTTCTTTGTATGGTTTTAAAAGAAATATCTTTTGTATCAGGAATTGTATTATTCTGTACAGAAAACTGCCAAGTCTTTTAGAACAGAGAAGTAAATTGAATTGTTCACTGATAATAATATGTACCAGAAGAGCAAAGCAGTTCTTGTTGCTTAGTTACTTTCAGTAACCTAATTGTTTCATATATTTACAGTTTACTTCCTTCCAGTATGAATCACTGTTTATATAAGAATTAAATGGAAAGAAAGAATAGCTAGAATTCCGAATTAATCCTATAGGTAATCTAGCTTGTAGCAGGGTTCACATATAAAAAAAAGATATATATATCTGTACATAGGTTATTCATTCGAATTCTGTTCTATTTAGTTAAACATAAACAAAATGTGTAACTGTAAACTTATACTACTCAAAATATTAACTGTGTAAAATATTAATTGTGCAGTAATTAAATTAGTTCTTTAATGAGTAAATTTTATAAATATTAGCTTGTCATTTAAATGAGATATCATAGAATACAGAAAGGGTTTATCTAAGGCATAAGGTATTTAGTATAGAAAATATAAGAACACAGTAAATAAATAATAATTTTTCTTGTGTGTATAACTATAAAGAATAAAGTTGATAAATATAAAATTGGTAAGCACAGCTCTATACTTATTTAAATGAAGCAATGCATTATGTTATAATATCAACAATAACTGGATTAGAACTCTATACTTAAAGGCTGTTTATATCAGATACCTAAATGACTGCATTAAATCATAAAATAATTATAAGTTGCAGGATAACCGCTATATAACAACTATTCCAACTCTTTCCAATGAAATAACTAAGTATCAATAATAATAGTAACAATAGTACTCATAGATAATATAATATGCTTACAATGTATTCTTTCTATTATATGTACTGTATGGACAAAGTATGTAAGTTAAAATACTAAGTATAGGAACAATAATATGGGCGATCTAGTCAATCTTAGAAATACAAGATCAATTATAACTTCTGTACTTAAAAAGGAAGTAACTGTTAGTTACTTAAGTACTCCACAATAAATATGAATTAAATAAACAGAGTTACAGTATGCTCAACCTATCGAGCTATTTCCATTTTTACAACTTAACTAATATAATTTACAGAGGTATATTATTAACCCAAGATAAATTTCGAAGACCATGTAAATATTTCTCTTATGGCCGAGCTTGAATATTATTATTATAATACAAGTAAGAAAAGAAATAAATCAATTGCAGTAATGTACTGTAAGCATAAGCTAATTGAAAAGACTGTATTAACAACTCATGTTTTAAGTTAGGGTTTAAACCCTGTAAATACAAAACACTAACAGAAGTATGAAATCGAGGGTTTGAAACCCCTTTTTCCAAGTTATCTCTCGGCCTTAGAATTTACACAATGAAGCTAAGCGAAGAGTCTAAAAGACTACTCAAAGCCACGACTTCTACAAGTTCTTAAAACAGAATTAAAATACAGTTACGGCCAGAGCTAGAGCACCCTCGTGCAGCTCAAGGGCCCCATCAACTACTAGAATAAAAACAAACGAGGTAACAGGTAACTAAAACCCCAAGGGTGTCAGTCCTTGACAACGCAACCATTTTTGTTCCAAATGGACGAAGCAAAGAGGAATGGCCATGGTTAAAAACTAGGCTTATCCGTAATCCCAAAACTGCTGTCGCAACCTCGCACAGCCAAGTATAGGAAGGAACCGACCTGTAACAAGAAGAGTTTCACATTAAAACCTGTTTCAAAATAAAATTTTATTATTTATTCTAAGCAAGATGGTGAATAGAAGAAGGACTGACAGTCCTCTTACCTTTTTTGTAACGGGATACAACCACCATCGAACTGTGTAACAACCATGAACACAAGTAGGAAAGCCTTCTGCAGAAAGGGAGAATAAGGTTAACAGTGCAGCATACATCCAAATGTAGTCTCGAAGAACAAGACTTTAGTACTCATGGAGGAGGAAATTATTTACAGATGAGGGTACTAGACATGGAAATGGCGAGGGATAAAACCCTGAGAATTTTATCAATAACCCTCGTAAGGCACCAGATAGTGTTACAATAACGCCGTTCTACAGGTAGTGGACAAAATTTCAAGGAGGAATAACATTTGGAAGGCTGCCACAGGGCAAGGTAATGACAGTGCTTGGGAGTATTCGCAGCAGAGCGAGGGATTCCCAAAGGCGAAGGAAGAATGGTGGAGTTAGGGTTTGACTGCAGCCCTTTTAACAGTCGAATGCATGGATAAGGAATTGCCACGTTACCACGTAAAAATTTACATGATGTGGGTAAGAATTGTATAGTCCTAGCAATCTAGCTTTTCCAGAAATGATTTCCAATCATTTAACTTGTCCAAAGTTTCACTTAATCCACCATGCACGTAGTATGGAAACCTATTTTAATTGTCACCAAAAAATTTGTTAGTAATCATCAAGGTCGTGGGGAATCATACGACCCTTATAAATATAATTATGGTTTACAAAACAAAGTATATCTTTCACTTATCTTAACTTAAACTCCTTTCATACCTCCTTTCTTTACTACAACGTTATCATCAAACGTTTATAATCATAAAAATGACAAGAGTCTTATAAAGTGTGACTTAAGAGAAGAGTAGTAATGTTATTCTCTTAGCGATAATCTTACTTACAAGTATCTGCTCTGATATTCTAGTAATTGTAAAGTAATAAAAGAAGAATTATTATTTAACCAAGTATATTTATGCATGCAAAGGAGATAAGGAGGCCAAATTGGTAAAGGAGGATAGAGTGCAGATTTAAAGATAACCCTTAGACTTGTTAAGTGTAAAGATATATACTATGACTCAGTTGTTTATAGACTTGGCCTTTATTTATTAAGCCATTTTTAACATAATCAAAAGCTAGGATATTATTAAGTCATGAAAATAAATTCTTTATTTACATAATCTAACCATGATAAGTATATCCATACTTATGGTAGTCACTTACCTTGAATGATTAGCATGGAACTAGTAGATTTGCATGAAAGTATGTTAGGTCTCTAAAATCTTAAAGGTTTACCTTGAGATTATGAATAATATTACTAAACTTAAATAGATTATTATTCTTCAAACAATTTTAGTATCGAGGAGTTTAAACCTCCAATACTAGCATAATTTATTGGATTGCAGTATGCAATGAAGTTATAATCCCCTTAAACTTGGGAGAAATGAAAGAGAGAGTCTGGTACTTAAACTCTTAGCACTGTGTAGTATTCTTTTCAGACTTGGCATAATTTAGTAAGTTGCACAAATAAAAATAGACCTTGATCTTACATTTCAGACTGTAAAGAATTATTTAAATTATTTTATCTTACAATTTACAACCTTGGTAGACGTGAAACAGTTCTGTAATCTTTTGAGGACTATAGTATTACGGTGACTGGAAAGAAAACGGTTGCAACCATTACTGATAAATTAAATTTTATCCCTTAAGAATATAAAAAAATATAGATACAGTAAAGTAATTATACCTTGATCACCTTGAATTTTGTTTACTATCTATTTCTTTACTAAGTTCACTATTTGCGACAATATTATTTCAAATGCTTTAGAAATTTACAACAAGTAGCTCCCAAAGCTTCTTACCTGTAGTTTGTAAGAAAAGGAAAAACTCTCTGCATTAGCTCAAAAGCTAAGTAAGCCCAGTTTTGCATGACAGTATCACCTTGTGGTCGCAAAAAGAACAAAGTCAGTAAATTGAAAAGAACTGTTCTATTGCTAAACATAACCAACAGATAATGAATTTGGTAACATATAACTAATCAAATATTTAGTGACTGCATTTATTGAATTTATATGCATTTAAAAAAAATTAATTTTTTCGAAAAATTTGGGGTTTTTATAGGACACATCCAAATATCTCATTGAGTTTATTGCATTATTCTCAAGAGTATGGCAGGTATGATATCAATCTTGCTTCGAATTACTTCATGAGATTCCAAGAGTAGTGAAGAAGAAATCATTCCCGGAGAATCCGTTTTCTACCTTCTCTTCTCTTAATTCTTATGATGTCCTTTGACTTGAATTGTTGATGTATTTGAAACTTCAGAATATATTTTGATGCATATTATCATTGTATGTTATTGTACCCCCATTGGGGATGTGTTTACACCCTTATAGTATGTATTAATTCTTTCTAGACTTTTAGGTACAACATTCATTGTAAGTCGGTGCAATAGTCCCTATTGAAACATCTTGTAATATGTATTTGGAGTCTCTCTGGGAGAATTCAACCCTATTAGGGAAGACATGTGGGACCTTGTCTTATGTTTGGTCAGTGACTTGAAAGGGTATAAATAGGGAGGCGCTATCCCTCATTTATACACACCTCACACTCTCAAGTTCACATGAAAGAGAGAGAGAGGAGGAGGAGAGATAGCTACCTGCTGAATACTTCTTATTACTGCTTTTTATCATCTTACTCTTCTGAGGAAGTTTGCGGGGTTTTATCCTTTATGGTTTTCCATGGTGAAAATATTTGTGTCTTGTGTATCTTTTATATCTTATGCATATTGTGATACTTTTTATTCTTTCAGATAAAGATATTAGATAATATAATCAGATCTAAAAAAACTAACATTGTAACACCCCGGTTTTGACCCCGTTGCATTAGATGTATATGATGTATATATTGTAAATGATCATGGTGTGGAACTAAAGGCCAATGCCCCACCATTGATTGGTTATGCTATGTTTCAAGTTGAAATTGTCACCGATGGTGTATCGGGGCATGCGGCATAGATATTAAGTTTTGTCATCATGTACATATGCATATTTAATTAAAATGAACCCGACCAGCTACGATCGTGGAAACTAAACTGAGAAGGGGCATGATTTTCACAAGGATAAGGGTGGGGGGGAATTGTCAAACCTTGAGCCATGAGAAAACCCATGTGTCACCACCTTGTTTTATCCAACCACTACCATTAAAAACTGTTGTTGGTAGTTGGGGCAGTTATGGCTGGGAGTGGAGTGTGGTAGGACTATCAGTCCTTGCCCACACGCACACTCCACCAGTGGATTGAACCTCACGATGGGCAGAAGAATGACTACGCCCTTCATTAATTCTCTCCACTGCGCGTTATCTCCACGGTCTGTTTGTTCCTCATGATTGTTTGCTCATCCACGCGCATAGGCGGAGCTGTTCATCCTCATGCAGGGACCATTGTCTGTTCATTATTCTCACGCACATGATTTTTCTTGGTTTTGACTCACACAACGAGCTAGGAGCTGTGCTCTTTCATCCAATATTTGCTGTGAAGGGCCATTCATGTTTTTGGCTGTATGATCTCCTTATAGACTGGTATGACCGTGTAATTTTCTGTCATTTCGGTGTTGAGATTGGAACCGCTGTTCTTCCCGTGAGTTATGGTTGCTGCCATTCTCCTTGAGCTTTGTTGTGTTGCTACGGTCTCCCTTACTTTGTGATTGTTGTGGTCTCCTTTACATTTGGGGTCTAGTGCAAGTTTCCCTCACGCACAGAATGTTTGGAGTCGTTTTCCCCATGTTGTGAGCTGTGCTCACTGATTATGTTTTGGGACTGTTGTTTTCCCAATGTTCACTGATACATTTGGGACTGTATAATTCGCTTGCGAGTTGTTTTCCCCTGTTAAGCTGTAATTGCTAATTAATTGCCTAGTGCAATTGTTGGTCTTTGGACTGTGTTGGGAGCAGGGATGGGGGCTTGGTTTGATTGATAAACCTGGTGTGTTTGGAAACCACACAGAAAGAGATAGAGGGATAGCTTTCTTCTCCACAACCCCTGAATAGCACTGGAAGGGAATGCAGGGCCTGAGGGACTATGTAGCATAGAAGGGACCGATCCCTTGTGTTGGGTGTGTGTGGGTGTCTTAGAAGCTGGGCTAGTTCTGGTGTAGGTGTTCTTGGCTTTGTAATGAGCTCACCAGCTTATCATTTAGCCTTTCCCAACTCCTTGATGGCCTGATAAACCTAACCATGTTGGCTTGGCTGTCTTGTTGATGGCCTGATAAACCCAACTGTGTTAGCTTGGCTGTGTTTTGTGTATCCTTGGCTATGTATAATCCTGCTTGTTCCCTTATTCCTTGGAGAATCATGCCCAGCTCGGGGGTGGCAGCGCTGCTGAGAGATTAAGGAGCACGCTGGCCTATGGTTGGGTGGAACGTTGCAGCGATGTAGCTGGTTGTGGAATGATTTCTTCATAAGATAAGTAATCTTGCCTATTTTACTTCTGCAACCATATTTTCTATTAATGAATGTGATGAACATGTTGAATGAATGTGTGTTGTTTGTACTGTGTATGATAAACAATTGCATCTGTGTATGTTCTACTTCAATGCATTCTGTTTTCAGTATTCCTATGAATTCACATGTTCATGGGGCTGGTAGCCCGGATGGTTAACGCCATGGTAGTGTCCTCTTCACCTGTCGGAGGGTTGGGGACGTGACAAACATGGTATCAGAGCCTCTCTTAAAGAAGGCTTTGTGTATCTGTGGAAACTAGGGCTTCCTAGTTCAAAGTGTTCTCTCCATATATAATCAAGAAAAGAGGGATAGGCTAACTCACCTCAGTAGGGTGCATATTTTGGTGGAAGTAGTTTCAAGATTGCAAATTTTCATTTTTGACCCTGTCACTGGTGCTAGGAGGAACTAGGGAATCAAGTTTCAGAGGCTTCCTACCTCAGCTTTCAAAAAGTGACTCAGCTAAGAATCTATTCTTACGTAGGTGCATATTTTTGTCCAAATAGAATTCCCAAACTACAAGTTTGGAAAATTAGGGTTTCCCTAACAAATCCTAGGTCAGCCAGCTCCAGAACCAGGTCAAACATCTCAAATCAGTAAGATCTGAATCTTTTCTATTTCCATTTGAGGTTCTCATTTGAAAATATGACTCACCATACTCATATTAAGGAAAATATTGGAGGGGATAATAACTTCTGAGCATGGAGGTACAAAATCTCTCTGATTCTTGAAGAAAATGAATTGGATCAATTCATCACCAGAGAATTTCCAAAACCAAAGGGAGATGAGGCTAAGGCTGATCATAAGAGAAACATGGATAAGGATAAGAGAATAATTGCATATTCTATTAAAGATCACCTCACCCCCCATGTTTATTCATTCAAGACACCGAAGGAAGTATATGATGCTTTAAAAAATATGTTCAAAGGAAAGAACATCAACCGGAAGATGAATTTGAGGAACCAACTGAAGAATGTGAAGATACAAAAATCTGACACTATGTAGTGTTACTTCATAAGGGTTTCTCAAATCAAAGAACAGCTTGAAGTAGTTGAATAAAATGTCGAATAAGGATAAATTGTAATGACTACCTTGGATGGTATCCCTAGATCATGGGACTCATTCATTCAAGGGATTTGTGCAAGAAGGAGGTTGATATCTTTCAACAGACTCCAAGAAGAATGTGCACAAGAAGAAGATCAACTCATGAAAATAGAAGAGAATATGGGAGCAACCGAAGATAAAGATATCACAGTTCACACCAAGAAGAACTTCAAGAAGAAGGAGAACTTTCATCACAACAAGAAGAAGGACAAGAAATCGAAGAATACCAAAAGAGATACTTCAAATGTTTGATGCTACACTTATGATGAAAAGGGAAATTTTGCAAGAGATTGGGGCCATCAGGAAAAGGCCCACACCATGCTCATATTGCCGCACCATGCTCATATTGCCGAAGATGATGAACGAACAAATAAAAGATTCATATGGGATAAGGATGATTCAAATGAAGAGTATGTGTTAATATTAGCACTTATTGGAACTATCTCACACAAAAGAAATGATTGGCTTGTGGATAGTGGAGCTTCTAAACACATGATGAGATACAAGCAATCATTCATCAATATGTCTGAACATGAGTCACCTCACAAGGTGAAACTTGGGGATGATTAACAATACCCCATAAAAGGGAGTGGAGAAGCTTCATACAAAGGCTTAACTCTAGGAAATATTTAAATATGCAGGATGTGTTGTATGTTCTAGGATTGAAGAAGAATCTTATTTCCATCTCTACACTAGATGCAAAGGGAATTAGGGTTGATTTTGTTGATGGTCAAGTTCCAACATTTCCAAGAGGAAAGATAATAGAGGATGCAACAGTGATTGGAGAATAATATAGAGGCTTGTAAAAGCTAAAGAGACAACTTGAGCAAGCATTGGTTCATGAGTCAATTGAACCAAACAAACTGTGGCACAAAATTATTGCACATGTGCACTATAGAGCACTACTAATGGCAAGAAAAGAAGTCTCAGTATTTCCAGAGATCCAAGAAAATCATGAAGGAATTTGCAAAGGATGTTCACAAGGAAAGAATGCTAAGAAGACATTTCCCAGTAGTGAGAGCAAGGCTAAAGGAATATTGGAGATAGTACACTTGGATGTATGTGGACCCATGCATTCTATCTCATTAAGAGGGTATGTGTACTATGTTTCCTTTATAAATTATTTCTCACGTAAGACTTGGATATATTTATTGAAAGAGAAAATTGAAGTTTTCTATAATTTGAAGGAATATCAATCCTTGGTCGAGAAACAGACTGATAGGAAGATAAAGACTCTATGGTCATATAATGGCAGAGAGTTCACATCAGAATAATTCAAGGAACTCTGCAAAGAGTTTGGGATTAAGAGGGAGTTGATCACTCCATACAATCCTCAATAGAATGGGGTTGTGAAATGAAATAAATGAACCATCATTGAGGTAGCAAAAGATATGATGCATGACCAGGATCTTCCTATGCACATTTGGACAGAGGCATCAAGAACAACTGTGTATGTACAAAATTGTACTTCGAATCGAGTACTTAATAGCAAGACTTCCGAAGAAGATTTCTCAGGAGAGAAACCAAAATTCAACTATTTAAGAATATTTGGTCTCCTGGTGCATATACATATCCCAAAGGAGAAAATGAGGGTATATTCATAGGATATAGTGATACATCAAAGGCCTACCAAATATAATTTCCAGGATTCAAGAAGATCAGAATCAGTAGAGGTGTAAAATTTGATGAAGACTCGAAATAATTCATATCCAGGAGGAATCCTATCCAGGAAGTCAAGGAACCTAAAGAGACGAGAGTCCGAGATATGGAAATTGGAGAAGCAATTCCAGAAGACCCTAAAGATCATGACATGACTGAACTACAAGAGCTGGTAGAGAAATTCCTTGACAAGGACTCCTACAAGAGGAAACCAGCATGGGCACATGATCTCATATGAGAAGCTAAAAGATATGTCTCTCCAGAGGGAATACATAGAGATATAAATAGGGAAAATCCCTACAATAGCTATGTGGCCCTGCTGTGTGACATCATTGATAGAGAACTTTCCACCTATGAAGAGGCTGCAGAAAAGAAAGAATGGAAGAATGCTATGATCGAGGAATATCAGTCGATCATTGAGAATGCTGTCTAGGAGATAGTTCTAATACCATAGAAATTTTTTATCATGAATTCAAAGTGGATCTACAAGATCAAGGATGCTGCAGAATCGGGTAATTTTTAGGGGTGAAATTTTGCCAATTGACTATTTTTTGGGTTTTTAAAAAAAATAAATTTGTTATTTGGTCATTTTCAGTGTTAATTTTATGTTTCATATTTAATATTCACCTAACTATCTATAAAAATGTTTTTTTCAATCCAAAACAATCGCTTAGAATACTATACTTAAGTATAATATTAAAATCCTTGAAAAGTACACTAGATGGAAACATCGAGAAATACAAGGAAAGCTTTGTAGCACAAGGATTCTCACAGAAAGAAGGCATAGAATATGAAGAGAAATTTGCACCCATGGCAAGGTACACTTCCATTAGGACCATACTTGTTTTTGCAGTAGTTATAATGGAAAATACACCAGATGTATGTCAAGACAACTTTCTTGAATTGTGTAGTCAAGGAGGAATTGTACATGGAACAATCACTGGGATTTGAGATACATGAAAGGAAGACCCATGTCTGAAAATTGAATAAGGCTTTGTATGGATTGAAGAAAGCACTGAGGACATGGTATGTCATGATGGAAAAATTCTTGATGAGCTTGGTCTTTTCCAAGAGTAAAGTGGATCCAACCTATACTTTAAGGTGGGAGATAGAATAACTGTGATACTCTTGCTATATGTTGATGACTTGTTTCTGACAGGTCAAGAGGACTCATTACAGATGAAAGGAGGAGACTTGCTATAGAGTTCGATATGAAATACCTATGTATGATGCACTACTTCTTAGGCATGGAGGTGTGGCAGAGTGTATATGGAATCTTCCTTGCGAAATGGAAGTATGCAGTGGGGATTCTGAAGAGATTAAGAATGTTATATTGCAAGGCGATAACTACACCTATGGAATCTAACTTGAAGCTTTTGAGTGATGGTTCATTTGATTCAGTTGATGCCACAATGTATCATTAGATGATTGGATCATTGATGTATATGATGAATATAATAAAATACATATGATTTGCGGTGAACACCTTGATCTAGTTCCTAATGGATCTAAGACATGTTCACCTAATAACTCCAAAACATGTTTTGAGGGACCTAAAAGGTATAGTGGTTTATGGGCTAAAATATGATGTAAATCAAAATATTCACCTACATAGTTATGTTGATTCAGAATGGGTAGGTAGCACCATAGGAAGAAAGAGCACATCAGGTTGCTACTTTGGTTCGTGATCTAACATGATCTCTTGGTTAAGCAGGAAGAAATCATGCATGGCAGTGCCTACAACCAAGGCAGAGTATGTTTCCGCTTTCCCGGCTATTTTCGTGATAGTGTGGCTGCAAAAGATACTGTCTAAATTATTTGATCTCTAGTTGGATGTGACTTGTATCTTCTACGACAATCAGAGTTGCATGAAGCTATCAGAAAACCCAATGTTCTATGACAAGTCGAAGCACATCGATATCAAATTCCATTATATCAGGGGTATGGTGCAATGAGGAACAATGAATATTTAGTATGTGGAAATAGAGGAGAAAATAGCCGATGTGTTGACAAAGCCTCTAGCTAGAGTGAAGTTCGAATACTTTAGAGAAAGATTTGGTGTGATCCAGATCGAGATCCCTCGAAGGAAGGAGTGATGTGATCTAGCATAGGTAGAGAGACATGTTATTTGAGCATAACATCATGATGAAGTTTGTTGGTTGCTTAGAAATAATCAGTCATGTAGGTTATCCTTGGATAAGTCTTGGCAAAGCTCATTGGTTATATTTGGATGTAATCAGTCCTACCATGTTCTATGATAGAAATAAATGATGCATGATATCTCACATGGGAAATGTGACAGGTTGTCTAAGCGAGAAAAATCATGGTGAAGCAGGATGCTCAAATGAAATCAGTCCTGTAGGTTGTCATTGGATGTAATCAGTACTGGCGAAGCTCACTGGTTATCCTTGGACGTAATCTGTCCTGTAGTAGGTTATTCAAGTGTCAAAGGAGACCTGGTGTGGTACGTAGGTTACTTGAATGTCATACGCCCTATGGGTTCTTTGAGTGTAAAATGAGAATTGGCGTGGTACGCATATTACTTGGATGTAATAAACATCGAAGGTTGTATGAACATAAAATATCATGGATGCAGGTTGTTCAGATGTAATAAGTTATTGAGGTTGACTAGAGAACGTAAAAGGTCCTCATGTAGTAGGTTGTTTGGTCATAACTTTTCCTTACATATGTATCTATAAATGTGTGTTCCCATGTTGAGATGATAAGGTCATGAAGCACGAGAGGTGCACCTAGGCAGTTCTACTGATGGAACACATGTTGACCGTGTAAAGATGTAATGCACTGAGTGTGCTCCTAAGTGATTTTTGCATAGTAGAAGCTGCATGTTATCTTAATGATGTGAAAATTATCCTAGCTTACTAGTATGGTGAAAGAACGTAGGTTGTATGCATCTAAAGCTTTGTTCTTTGTCTTGATTTGTGTAGGGAAAAAGAGATAATTTGTATACTATGAGATGAAGGTAGGAGATTCAAATTATTGCCGCAAGAATGTAAATAAGGTCCCAAACCATTACTAAGAGATGGATTTCTTGAGATGTGATGACTACTTGGATGAGGAATAGGTCTATACCTAGTCGAGAGAGGGTTGGATTTGTAGAAACTTTCGATGAAAAATAGTAGCATTCGATGATAAATAATAAGAATATGATGGGAGAAGCTATGATGATGAATCTATGACTCCATGATGATGACTCTATGATGCATATTTGACTAGTCGTGTTGATAAATGTGAAGAGAGAGAATACCATCCTAGTTAAGAGGGAGTGTTGATGAATTTGTAACTTCGAAAGATATTCTGATGTATATTATCATTATATGTTTTTGTACCCAAATTGGGGATGCGTTTACCCCCTTGTGGGATGTCCTAATTGTGTCTAGACCTTGAGGTGCAACTCTGTTGTAAGTCGGGGAAATATTCCCTAGTGTAACATCATGTGGTGTGTATTTGGAGTCTCTATGGGAGAATTCATCCATGTTAGGGAAGACGTGTGGGCCCCAGTTTTATGTTTGGTCAGTGACTTGAAAGGGCATAAATAGGTAGGTTCTCTCCCTCATTTCTACACTCCTCACACTCTCAAGTTAACATGAGAGAGAGAAATAGGAAGAGGAGGAGAGATATATAGCTATTGAATACTTCTTATTACTGATTTTTTGTTGGTTGTGGAGCTTAATATTAAAGATCCAGAGATATTATTCAGTCATTTTTGTACCCTAGGTGTACTGTACACTCGTTCCCCCTTCCTTGGGGTTCAGGGGTGAAGCCCCCAAGAATTTGTTTTGGGATGTGTGTTGGCCAACAGTTACGTGGACCCATGGTATTGGGTTAACCGTAGTATTTTCCCATGGTATTTTTCCCCTATAAAAGAAAGCATTGTAACATGGCTATGTATGGTATTATTGCATTGTAAACAATCTCTGTGATTGTGTGAGAGAGACTATGAGAGCGTGAAGATGAAGTGAAGTGTTTTTTCTGTAGTTTGTATACCTTCATCTTTCTGGACTGTCATAAAAGGACTGGCAATTTTTTTGTGGACATAGCCCATCGTTTGGGTGAACCATGTTATATCCGTGTCTCTCTTTAATGTGTTTAATATGTTTTGAATCTTGTTTAATGATTTAATTGTATATTTGTTATTGCCCTGTGGTCCTGTTTTCTAACATTTTTCTCATCTTACTATTTTTAGTAAGTTTGCAGGGTTTTATACTTTATTGTTTACCTGGTGAAAATATTTGGGTCTCGTGTATCTTTTATATCTTATGCATCTTGTTGTACTTGTTATTCTTTCAGATAAAGATCCTAGATAATCTAACCAGATCTAAAGAAAAACTAACACCAATCATGTCAGGGTTTCTTGTGGCTTACAAATATTAATAAAACCATAAATGTTTTCTATTTTTAGGTCCAATACACTTCGAGTTTATTTTATTTTGATCTAGTCAATTCAAGCTCTTAGAACACCTTTTTCTTATGTGATTTCCTTGCTAGAGGTGGAAGATTTGGGGAATTGTTCCCTATGTGTCTTGTATGCTTCTCTAATCATCCCATGATATGTGGTTACTATTATTTTTAATGATAAATCATAGTCATATGTTTCCTTTATTCAGATTACATATTAATATTTCACAAGCTATTGTACCTATGCTCATTGGAATGTAAAATTTGACTACTTTTATAAAATATGCAATAATATAATGAGTTATATGGGTCCAATTTTATTTTTGTAAGTTGATTCAGGTCCATAATACCTGGATACACCCATAAAAATCCTTTATATTGAGTTTTGATCCCCTCTAGATATTTTTGGAATTGTTTGGAAGAAAATAGTTAGTCAATCTTAAATTGCCTTATTGTTGCCAAAGTTATGCAAACCACCAATTTGTTTTCCAAGATATGAAACAAGTGAATAAGTATGGATTTTTATTTTTAACCCAATTCTAAATAGATTCTATGAAGCACTAGGATCCATTGGGTTTCTACAAAAGTCTTAGGGATTGACAAAACATGGTCTTCAGACCACCCGTGCGTGATGTACCCAAAGAATGTTCCCACCGAAGCATGTATGGAATTAAAAACATTATGATCATGGTTTTAAATTGTGAAGTTATGTATCAAAACATATCATTGTCTCATATCTTCTAGGGTCCTAGCATGTTTAAGAAATTTTTCTGAATCCTAGCTAAAAAAATTAACTAGTTGGTTTCATTTATTTCTTCTTTTTTGTTTGAAATTTTGCAAGTTTTAGTTAATATACATTCCGATCTGATTAATACATTACATTGGTATAAGAGCATGTTCCTTTGCACCTGTGAGTAGCAATACCAAGCTCCATAAGCTCTTAGTTGAAGAAAGATTTTAGTTCTCATCTCAAGTTGCAGCTATGATGCTTGTATCACTATTGGAAGATTTCAACTTTGAGAAATTTGTGTTGGTGCAAACACAACCAAAAAACCCAGTCTACAGGGGTTCCCACTATGTCTATCCTCAACTTTCTGCAATCTCCCTGAGCATTGGCCTAGATAGGTTTTACCTTGTTCAGCAACACCCGCGGAGTAGATGAGGTCTCACCCGAGATGTTCAAGGGAGAGCTGACGGAACCAAGTTTACATAGAAGGGAATATGATCATGGGCATCGAAAATTCATAAACTTATTCATTATACATCCAGTCACTGACATAACCATTCCGATAGCACCATTCATTTATCACAGAGATAATCATGCTATTTGTGCAACCATATATAGACAGAGTATATCATTCATAAGAATTACCCATCGCATCATATATCTAAGCCGCATGCATTCATCATAAGGTTGCAGGAACAAAAAGATAGAAAGAGACAAAAGAATAATATCTCAGATCAACATCTTTCACATCATATTATTTTCTATGCAATCACCCATAGATCCAAAAGAACAATTTACAAGAGCTTGAACTCTCAATTCTTCCTTTACTTGATCACATCAAAACTGGATCTCAAACTTGGTCTCTTACCAGGATCATTCACATTTACAATTATTTATCTATTTATAGGCTTCCACCTTTACATTCATGGTCCACTTCTAACTAACTCCTAACTTCTAACTAATGACCAATATCCACAAAATATGGTCCATGTTAAGTCAGTAATTTTCCTCCTTTATTGGTTTATTTTTTCCAATTTTAGTTTGTTTTCCAATCACCCTCAGTTACATTTTTGGTTTGACTTTCAGTTTTGGGTTTCCTTAGAGATTCTACTGGTGATTGAGTAGTTTTGAGCATAGTCTTGTTAAGTTTTATTTATTTTTTAATGATTTGTTTGGATCTTAAGAAGGGTAAAGAAGGTCTATGTTCAAATGTTAATTCACTGATATGTTTAGAGAGCAAGTACACTTGTTTTATAAGCTTAACAATCCTCTAAACCTCCGACAGTTTAGTAAAAAGATGTAAAATTGTGATAAATTGGCACAGGAAAGATTCTTGTAGCGCTGTTGAAAAAGTTAATGAAGGAAGCGCTACAAGAAAATCGCGCCTCTCTGTTTTTCAAATTTTTGGGCAAATTTTCATCATGGGTGTCGTCTGGAAATGATTGATGGTATTTTGCAGTATGTTTTAACATGTGTGGTTGCAGATTAGACGTGTCTTTTAGCAGATTTTAATCACGCATGCGAAGAAAAGTCCATNTTAGTAAAAAGCTGTAAAATTGCGATAAATTGGCACAGGAAAGATTCTTGTAGCGCTGGCGAAAAAGTTAATGAAGGAAGCGCTACAAGAAAATCGCGCCCCTCTGTTTTTCAAATTTTTGGGCAAATTTTCATCATGGGTGTCGTCTGGAGATGATTGATGGTATTTTGCAGTATGTTTTAACATGTGTGGTTGCAGATTAGACGTGTCTTTTGGCAGATTTTAATCACGCATGCAAAGCAAAGTCCATCATTGCTAAAAACGTGGAATTAGTTGAGAAGACCAGCAAATCTCGGCTTAACCGTCAAGTTTCTCATTCTATATGCATTATTGTAGGAGAGACGAGTTTGTAGAGGAGAGCTAAGGCGCTAAAAAACCGGATAGTGTTCCCACAAAGAGAAGACAACATTCAGTAAATTAGGGCAGTTTGTTTCTTTCATTCGCGGTTGAGGAGACGATCTGGAGATAGTTGTGCATCTAAGGAGAGACCGTTGCCACTTGAAAACAAATCCTTAAGCTACAAAATTTAAGAAATTGCTGTTTTTAGGGTTGGAGCTGAAGCTGTTTTGATGCTTTTTGGACACAAAAATTCAAATGAAACTTTAATACAAACAGGAAATTGATTGGCTGATGTACCCAAACATTCAACATTGTGCCTGAAGGTGCAGCTCGAAGTCTAAGCAGAGCCATATTGTCCTTATAATAGTTTTCATGGATGTTTGATTTGATTTCATGGTGTATTTATCCATGAACCAAACTATATGGTAGACACAGGGTAAAATTGACATTGCAGGACTGTACAGGAATACCTAGCAGAGTGAGAAGGAGGTCAAACAACAGCAAACTAGTTTCAAAATATTTCTGAAACCTCAAGTTACATTATTTCTATCAGCTGAAAGGAGAATATGGGGAAGAGTGGAAAGATAAACAGAGCTGAACCCTCAGACCTAACTTGGGTTCAAAAGTTTCCAGACTGTGTAGAGATGTTTCAGCAGGCAGGGTGGTTGAGTTTTTTCAAGAAGATTGATGGTTTTAATTCCCAGGTATCTTACAAATTTGCCAAAGGACTCAAAGAAGATATGATTATGATGGATGCTCTGAAGTTTAAGCTAACTGTGGAGTTAATATCAGAAGCTACTGAAATCAGAAATGAGGGAGAACACTGGTTTAAAAAATCACCTTTTGAATTTGACCCTCAAAGATATTTATTACGTAATGTCATCCATAACTGGAGCAAAGGGATCCTCATTCAAAATTTTAGAAAGGAGTGGATTGAGCCTTTAAGAATCCTTCAAAGTTATGTGACTTGTGAAGGAAGATACTCCTTTGTCTTTAAATACCACTTCAGGTTCCTGCAGCATTTAGTAGGGGTGTCTAAAATGAATTTTCCTTTCTTTTTCTTAAAAAGCCTACAGAAAATGTCAAGCAAAATAAAAGAACAAGATGATCATACCTCACAGTCACTGTTTCATCATGGCCTCATCAAATTAATTATCATTACAGTGTTACAGCATGAAGGAAGAAATTGGGATTTCTTTTTGTTTTGGTCTGACATCCATCCTCAAAGAGAAGATCAAAAACCAAAAAGACAGACTGACAAGGGTAAGGTGATGATCAAAAAACTGGGTCATTCACTTCAATCTACAAGCAAGGATGAGATCGAAGTCAAGAAGGTGATAGAGCAAGTAGCAAAATAGGTGAAGGAGGATAGTCAGCTAAAAGTGATTTCAGAGTTTCCTAAAGTCAAATACTCATTGTTTGCAAGTGAAGAGGGACAGCCTATTTTAACTGTTGATATGGAGAAAGCTGCTACTCTTAAAGAAGAACCACAAGCTAAATCAAGGAGCCCCCTTACCATCATATCTGAAGATGAAGGTTATCTGTTGGAGGATGAACAGCAGGTTATCATGACTGAACCAAATACAGAAGCATTTGAATATTTTCCTACTTCAATGACCAAATCAGTAAAATCTAAGAGAAAGAAGAAGAAAGGTGTCACTGCAAGGAGAAAACCTAGAACCAGGCCTACAAACAAACTGAGGTGGAACATGAAAAAATTGCTTAACCCTAAACTTGATTCCAGACAAGAAGCAGTGTTAATCAATTCTTCTTCCAGTGAAAGAACAGAAAGTTTTCAGCAGGGCAGTAAAGGCAAAAGAAAGGCTGCTGTTCATCCTTCTTCCTCTTCAAAACCTGCAGAGACAAAACCTAGGTCTGAATTAGTTGAGATAATTGCTGAAATTAAAGCTAAACTTACTCAGCAGCAAGAAGAAGATACAACAAAGATAAATGCTTTTGGAGATCATGAATTGGATGAAGAGGATCAGGATATTCTGAAGCAGGCAGGATATTTAGTAGACCCTGTTATTCATGATGATTTTTCAGAGTTTTTAATGCAGGAGGACAGTGTATCAGAGATCCCAGACTTTGATGAAGAAAATATACAGGGAAGCATTCAGAGATACAAGGAACTTATGAAGCACCTGCAGGAAATGAATGATGGGTTATTCAAAGTTAATAAAGGGCTGGTGGAGAAGTTGCAGGATATGCATAAGCATTTTTTGGAGCTGTCAGAGGTTTCTAAGGAAGTCCTTAGTAGGAAAAAGGTTGCTGACAGATATACTACAGGGCTGGAGAACACTGTTGATCACTTGCAGCAGGAAAATAAAGAATTGCAACAGAGGCTAGATGACCTGAAGAAGAAGCATAAAAGGGCAAAGAATAAGTCTTCAAGTTTAGATGGTATATCTCTTCTTGTGGAGGCATCGAAGGAGCTTTGAGGCAGTTTGTAGTTAGCTGTTTTGTTAAGATGAATAGTTTGTTTTAGTTAAGAGTTTGCTATTTTTAGCAATTTGTAAATTTTGTAAAAACTATTTTTGACTTTACCCTCCTTGGTAATTCGATGGGAGCAGTTAGAAAGTGAAACCTAACTGATTTTAGAGGAGGTCTATTTAGGAAAGTTAAGAAGTCATTGAAAATGTTCTAATTTTCTGGGAGCATCAGGAGGTTTGTGGGCTACTATACTTTCAAGCTTATTCAAGATAAGTGCTGTAACTCTATTGTACATTTACTGATGAAACTATGGATATATGACTCTTTACCCTACTTTTGGTCTGTGTTGGCTTTATTGTGAGCTTGTCTAGCTTCTTAATTGACAATTTCAGTGCTGGTTAATGTGTGTTTTCTAGCAGTGCTTGTCCTTTATGTGTAAACTTCAATACATGCTTTTGGTTAAATTT
>LPNX010744151.1:83972-99693 GCA_001517045.1 Pseudotsuga menziesii | reverse complement strand
TTGCTTTGAGGCTGCAATGGCTAAGGCTAGCCTGATGGAGTCCATCTTTGCCACTGGTGCAAAGGTCTCATTGTAATCTATGCCATGAACCTATGAGTAGAAATTGGCTACCAATTTGGCCTTTTACTTCAGAGGTGAACCATCAGCAGCAAATTTGGTCTTGTAGACCCACTTACACTGAACTAACTTCCTCCCTGGGGGAAGATCCACTAGCTCCCATGTGTTGCTCTTCTGGAGTGAGATGAACTCTTCCTTCATGGCTGCTTTCCATCTTGGATCTCCTGCTGCTTCTTCATATTTTTGAGGATCTGATTCCACCATCAAATATCATTTCTCAGAAAACATAGGATCCTTCATGCACATACCACTCTCAAATTGAGATCTAGTCCTCCTTGGGTCATTGGGATCCCCAGCTAGCTCTCTTGCTGCATGTAGTGTCTTAGATGCCCATTTTGGCCTTGTAGGGATGTTAGGGTCTGCAATAAACTCATCACTATCAGACATATCAGAATCAGCATGTTCAACAAACTCTTCACTTACTTTCAGAGGTTCAGGTGGTGAAGAGGTTTCTCCAACTTCCACTGCTGCAAGGGGTTCTTCTTGAAACTGAACACACCTTTCAATGAAGGCTTTGTTTGTGCTCAAATTTATCATCTTGTACCCTTTTGAATCTTTAGAGTACCCAATAAATAGGCACTCTTGGATTTGGTGCTGCAAAGCCTTTCTCTTTTTAGTTGGAATTCTAGCCCAAGCCCTTGAGCCAAAAATCCTGAAATGGGTCACATCTAGATTGGGTCCACTCCATGCTTCGAAAGGATTCATACCATCAAGATGTTTGTGGGGCACCCTATTTTGGATATAGGCTACACAGTTGATAGCTTCAGCTCAGTACTTTGGTGGCAAATTTTTGGCCTCCATCATGCATGTTGCCATCTCCTTCAGTGATCTGTTCTTCCTCTCAGCAACACCATTCTGCTGTGGTGTGTAAGGGATAGAATGCTGCAACTGCACAATAATTAATAAACTCAGACTTGACATACTCCACCACCATTGTCAGATCTGAGGACCTTTAGTTTCCTCCCAGACTGGTTTTCAACCAAAGCCTTAAAGACTTTGAAGAGGCCAAAAACTTCAGACTTGTGTTTCAGGAAGTAAACCCAGCAATACCTGGAAAAGTCATCTATGAAAGTCAATGCATATTTGGCCTAAATCATGGACATATGAGGGAATGGGACAACAAAATCACTGTGGATCAGCTCAAGGGGTGTTTTCCAAGGATACAACCTTGGCAGACTCTGGAAAATTTTATCTTGGGCAACCCTATGACCATCTCTTTTTCACTAAGATCAGAAAGATACTTGTAATTTAGGTGGCCAAATATTTCATGCCAAATATTTCTTTCCTCATTAGCATGAATTAGAGGAACAGAGGGGTTTGAGTAGGGTAGGAAGTGTGAGAACATGTATACCTTTTGAGCATGATTTGCAACTCCTTTTGCAATGACTTTACCACTTGAGATCTCTGTGATATCAACTTCATCAGGGGAGAATATGAACTTCTTTGGAGACCCAGTGTGATTCATCTGGTACATTGATAAGAGGTGGGAGGCAAGACCAGGCACATACAACACATTGCTGAACTGACCATGATCAAGATCAATCCTCCCTTTGCCCAAACTTTCAGTGAGAGAGTCATCTCCCAGTACTATAGGTGGTCCTTTCAACATGTCAAGTGAGGAGAATGCCTCCTTGGTCGAAACCATGTGTCTTGAAGCTCCAGAATCAATGATAAAACTGGGTGAGCTTGATGTGCCAGCAACCAATGCATGAACTCTCTCTCTGTCATCTGAACTTGATCGTCCTTCTCTCTTCTTTGAGCTGTCTGGAAGGGAGATGCCATTCTTCTCCAGGAGTTGGGTCAGCATGTCTATTTACTTATTCATACAATATCTTTCAGTGTGATTTCCCTTATTGCAGTATGCGCACTTGCTCATTTCTCCTTTGTTTTTCTTCTTTTGGTAGTTCTTCTTGGAACCTTGTGGCTCCTCTGGAGACTTGTTCTTGTCTCTCTTTTTCTCAGGTGGATTTTTAGCTTTCTTTTTTCTTTTTGAATCCACCTTCGAATCTCTAGCAACTAGAGCTTGGTCTTTGGATGGTTTGATGGTGCCCATCATCACTAGCTTGTCTTGTTCTTGTGTGAGAGATTCCATGAAATATGCAAGGCTAGGCATCTTCCAGGTTCGAGCTGTCAACTTTGTGGCATAGAAGGTCAAAAAAAACACTGAATAGTCAAGGCCTAGCTTTGAGAGAATGGCCAAGACCAGCTGATCATCCTTCTTTTTGATCCCACATTGTTTTAGCTGCAAAACAAGTGCTTTGACCTTGGAGAAATAGAGTTGCAGTGATTCAAAGCTATTTGAACTCAGGGAGATCAGTTCATTTTTGATTTGATGTCCCCTCATCTCATCTATCTTTCCAAAAAGATCAGTAAGCTTCTCCCATACTTCATTCGGTGATGTCAATCCATCAAGATGGAAAAGGAGGTCTCTGGAAATACTCAGACACAGGAGACCATAGCCCTCATCGCTCCTATTGTGTCATTTTATCTTCTTTGCAGTTGCATTGGGATCTACTTTTTTTGCCATAGTCACCTTGTAGAGGCCTTTCACTCTCAACAGTATCTCCATCTCTGCTTTCCATTCAAATAAATTGAAGGGAGTCAAGATGATCTTCTGAGATTGATCCATAGCTCAGAAATTGTCTCGGCTGTCAGTAGAAGGCTCCCAGTCACTAATGTCGAACCTGCAAAACAATTTTGAAGGAGATAAATTGATCTACAATGGCTCTAATACCATGTGGAATTTGAACCCAGTGATAGAACAATTTTACTCACAACAATTATCAATTGATCATGCAAAATCACTCACAAAAGAGACTGAAAATGGAGCTGAAAACTAAACTGTATTAACTCAGTGTACAATAGCCAAACATGTAACATAATAGGTTGCTGCATTAAATAATTACATAGGAGATTCGAATGCATGAGGAGGCAATTCGAATCTAGTCAAAAGCAGGCTTACTAAAATTAAGCAAATCCCCCATAGGTGCATAAAGTAGTTTCCAAATCAGTCATGGAGCTCACGAATTGGAAAAATCACTTAGGAAAGCTAAAGAGTGATGGAATGACAACTCATACATGCTTTTCATAGGAGAAAAGAGTAGAGGATGTGGAGGACAAAAAAACTAGTTAACCTCACGTAGTCAAACTTTCCCAATTTCCTTAAAGCACTGAAAAAGTAGGCAATAAAGCATAAAAATAAGAAGGGAGCCCAGGAGACCAGGAATAAAGTAGAATTGATTCCTTGAGGTTTCCCATGTGCTACATGAGTCAAAATAGGCAAGTTTGACCACTATGGATAGGAAAATGACAACTTGCATAAGGTGGGACACATGAACTAGGCAAATAAGACAAAAATAATTAAATTAATGTCTAAGGTAGCTAAATATGGGTTTATTATTCTAAAAACCCCAACACCTTTCAAATAGGCCCCCAAAAGAGTCTTGTGGCTCATCCTCGAGCCATGTTAGGTGGATCTTAATCTGCCTTATTGTTCCCAAATTTATGCAAACCACCAATTTGTTTTCCAAGATATGAAACAAGTGACTAAGTATGGATTTTTATTTTTAACCCAATTCTAAATAGATTCTATGAAGCACCAGGAGCCATTGGGTTTCCAAAAAAGTATTAGGGACTGACAAAACATGGTCTTCAGACCACCTGTGCGTGATGTACCCAAAGAATGTTCCCACCGAAGCATGTATGGAATTAAAAACATTATGATCATGGTTTTAAATTGTGAAGTTATGTATCAAAACATATCCTTGTCTCATATCTTCTAAGGTTCTGGCATGTTTAAGAAATTCTTCTGAATCCTAGCTAAACAAATTAACTAGTTGGTTTCATTTATTTCTGCTTTTTTATTTGAAGTTTTGCAAGTTTTAGTTAATATGCATTCTGATTTGATTACTACATTACATTGGTATAAGAGCATGTTCCTTTGCACCTGTGAGTAGCAATACCAAGCTACGTAAGCTCTTAGTTGAAGAAATATTTTAGTTCTCATCTCAAGTTGCAGCTATGATGCCTGTACCACTATTGGAAGATTTGGAATTTGATAAATTTGTGTTGGTGCAAACCCAACCCAAAAAACCCAATCGATAGGGGTTCCCACTATGTCGACCCTCAACTTGCTGCGATCTCCCTGGGCATCAGCCCAGATAGGTTTTACCCTGTTCAGCAACACTCGCGGAGTGGATGAGGTCTCACCCGAGATGTTCAAGGGAGAGATGAAGGAACCAATTTTACATAGAAGGGAAGAGGATCATGGGCATAAAAAATTCAGCAACTTATTCATTAGACATCTAGTCACTCACATAACCATTTCGATTGCACCATTAATTTATCACAGAGATAATCATGCTATTTGTGCAACCATATATAGAAAGAGTACATCATTCATAAGAATTATGCATCACATCATATATCTAAGCCACATGCATTGATCATAAGGTCGCAGGAACAAAAAGACAGAAAGAGACATAAGGATAATATTTCAGATCAACATCTCTCACATCATATGAGTTTCTACGCAATCAACCATAGATCCAAAAGAACAATTTACAAGAGCTTGAACTCTCAATTCTTCCTTCACTTGATCACATCAAAACTGGATCTCAAACTTGGTCTCTTACCAGGATTTTTCACATTTACAATTATTTATCTAATTATAGGCTTGCGCCTTTACATTCATGGTCCACTTCTAACTAACTCCTAACTTCTAACTAATGACCAATATCCACAAAATATAGTCAACAAGTACAAAAAGTGACACAAAATAAAAAAGTAGTTTATCTTCCACCTATCGCGCTATCTTTGTCGTTCATGGTGTCTTCTAATATTGTACAACATCCGCGATGTTGTGGAAATTACCTTAACCCTTTTCCAATAGGCCCCCAAAAGAGTCTTGTGGCTCATCCTCGAGCCATATTAGGTGGACTTACTGTACTAGTTGATTTTAATCTTGAAGTCTTCGTATTGCTGAGAAATTTCTGATACTTGCGTCCTGATTTTCTTAGCAAGGTCTTGACATGAAAGCAAATGCTACTTTAACGAGTGCTCCACCATCTTGGTATAGAATTATTTCTTGCCATCATGCACAACCTATAGCGCATCGACTTCTTTTCCCAAAAGTTGGTCTCCAATCTCTTAGAACTCGTCAAGCTGGTCACTGCATTTCTATTGTCTCTCCTGTGCCTTTGCAACTCGCTAATGTAGCTCCTTCAGTTCTGCAGACCGCATGATAAAAAAAATTGGCGGGATTTTCCTTAACAACGTTTTCAATGTTTCCAACTGGTTCTTAGCTTCCTGCAACTACGTTGTGAGTTTATCTAACTGCTCATCATGAATGACACTACCCCAAAATTGTGTCATTGCGTCCATGACCTTTTTGGCCTCCTGATCGATCTCTTCAAACTATGTCGCAATCTCATCAATGGAACTCTTCCATTCAATAACCTACTCTGGCGATGTGTCTGGGTAAACCATAGAATTCAACAGGCTGTTGTCCAAATGTAGCTGTGCAGTGGCTTCTTCCAAGTGCTTGGATTTGGAAACTGCATCCATTTCAATCATGCTTTCATGGATGCACTAACAGGCATTTGTAATTGCCTCTTCTACCTGCCCCTGACTAGTGACAATTTGTGCCTTCTCAATCACAAGGTGGTCAGTTTCTTTCTTCAGCTCTGTTATTTCTTCTGCGGCCTTCATCTTCAGCTCTTCCTGGGATTTATTTAGTGCCTCAATTTCCTGCAATGTGGCTTCTATCACTATTTTTTTTGCCCAATGCAATTCCTCAAGTTCTTTCCTTAGCGTCTCTTCCACCTCGTTCGACCACAAGTATTGGTCGTTGATGTCCTTCTGTCAATTGGTCAACTCTTGGTTGGCGACCTATTGTATATGCACTAAAGTCTAGGTGGACAACTTATTGATATCCACCACGATACTTTGCAAATGATTTACTGATGAGTTCACCTCTTATTTTCCAGTGTCAATTGTAGTTGAAGGAACCTTAACGTTCTTGGCCCATGGATCAGTATTAATCGACATGAAATCCTGCACAACTATAATTTCTAGTCCTCTTCAAATTTTTAGTTGATGATTTGCCATCGGAGTCATGGTGACTTTGCTGGTCATCTTCTCTTCCTTAGGTGTATCTAGAAGTGGTGCTTTTGATACTTCACTGGAGCTAACTGGCTCCTTCCACTCCACAGGCCAGTCACCCATCATTGCTGCAGATTTCTCCTCCATCACCTTATACAACATTGGTAACCATTTCTTATCTAGTTTGTGGCGAGCCTGAACCTTGATGGTGTGTGGACCTATGGAGAACTGAGTGATACTTCGATATTTGTTTGCAAATTCATTCATTAGTCGAGGGACTTTGACTGCTACCACCTACAATGCTTCCCAATAGATCCAAAAGTGGATCGCACAGTCTTCTTGCTGACTGGTCTCCTCTACCCACCACAAGTTTTGATACTGTTCACCTTTACACACATTAACAACTTCAACATCCATTATTTGATAATCCTCTAGCTCCATCTGAGCCACTAATGCAATGAATATCAATATCCAACTATATGTGAAAGGCCTCTCTCCATCCTAAACTGCAACCGCTTCCTTAGTCAACTGGTTCAACAAGAAAAGGGACCAGTTCACTTGCACCCCTTCGATGCATTGCCATGCACACGCAATCACCCCTGAAGTACACTGGACGGGGCAATTCTTCCTGACAATTTTACTGGCAAGAATTCGTGCCACAATGTGAACTGCACACTTGTTGATACTGTCTATCTGGTAGTCCCTTCCATCACACTGCAAGTTGAACCTCTGTTTCAACCTTGGAATGATCCATTTATCATTGTCTCAGCCCTTAAAATATTGCAATGGGTCTGGCCCATATTTCGGTAACCTTGTAATCTCTGAGATCAAATCAACTATGATGACAAATGGCATTTCCAACCATAGTGTCCCTCCATTATAGCAGGCCAATAGATTATTAATGCACGCATTGGCTTCATTCAACCGCCCAAAATGTGGCATGTTGATGAGCCCCAACAACCTATATTTATCAAACCCTTGCACTCGTGGCTGTGAAATACGTAGTATGGGACCACCTGCAATTGAAGTCAATGAATCGTAGGGCTCATTCGCTACATGATTCAGCAGCAATAGATGACAATCCTCATATTTCATCTTCATTAATGTAGAGACAATGTCGATGGTGCACAACATCCCTTTCTACAGTGGTTGTAGTTTTGGCTGGTACTTCTAATTCTTTGTTAATCGTTGGGGATGCACACTAGGTTGGGTGGAAGCAACGTAACTTGAAATATCCTTTACAGAGACCCCAGTGTGAACCGTTGATTCTACAATGCCAAAGCTAGAGGGACCTATCTGGGTAGCTGCATCTTCAAGTGCTGTCACCAATGTCTGCATTTTCCTCTTTGTTGATGCTGGGCAGTTTGGATTATTCCCCCCTATTATAGCTCAAAATGACACATCTCTTCCTGTGACCACTTTCCCATGATTCCATCGCATGTCGACACTTCCATGATGACACTTCATGAAAGTCATTGAAAAAACACCTAACTTGGAGGACCCATATTGTGAGTTTTGTAACTCCGTTTGACCTCATCTTTACACTGTTGGAAAGATAATTCAGTTAGATAAAACTTTTTAGAAGACACCAAAGTCTGAAAATTGATTAGAGGAAATTTCAACTCAAAATGGGCCTCCTAAAAAGAATTAATAAAATAATAGTTAAGATAATAAAATAATATTTATTAATTTTGGAGGAAGAAAAGAAAAAAACTATTTTTTTTTTGTATTTTTGACATATCTCCCCATGTTTTTACTCAAATTTCGATCGGGAGATCTCGTTGGATGTGGAATTAAATTCTGCATCCAACAAGCTCTCCAAATCGAAATTTTAGTAAAAGCTCGGGGATGTATGTCGAAAATACAAACAAAAAAGTAGTTTTTTTTTATGATACCTATCCCCAAATTTATATTAAAGAAGTGTTTAATACCTATACTATATTTCAAATTTAAAGCAATTTAATTGGCTAACACATGATGACATGGAATTTGAATCAAATTTAAAAGGCTCATTTTGAGTTGAAATTTCCTCTAATGCCTAGAAATACCCAAAAAATGATATTTTTTGATGTATATGCGAGTTTCCTTAAGGAAACCCTCATATGTATGTGACTTGCTATATATAATACTAACGTACGCCTTAAATGTGCAACTTTATGCATTGCAACCCATGTATATCTCCTCATATATGTGACTATTGTCTCTTGCAACCAATGTACACCTCCTGAAAATATAAAAAAAATACATATTTTGAAATTTGGGTAGTTTGGGTAGTTATGAAACTGACTCCTTCAGTTGTAACTACTTTGTATTTGACCCTAACTCTTCATAAAGCATATAAATAGAGGTAGGGAGGTCCATGAGAAGAGACTTGAATCTTTGCATCATTATGCTGGAGGAATTGGGACTGTCTTTGCCCACACCTTTTCCCTAGTGATCATCCCCTTGTATTGCAGAGCTTGAAGGATGAGTTCCTTGGAGAAGAGAAGTAGCAGAACTGGATCAAGGTTTTTTGAGGTGCCAAACTTGAAGAGAAGGTATACTTGTACATGTTTTCAAGATTAATAAAGATGTGATGTCCTTCTTCTTCCCAAATCATTGTTCAATGTGTGATTGAATATCTGTTTATGATCATATGATGATGTTAGTTAGATCATTATTTCATGTTTATTTGATTATCATTGTTTTATATGTGGTCATATTGGTTTGAGGAAGGTATAACTTGTTTTGCAGGTCTCTTGGAGCAAGAGGAGCAAGAGAACAATTGAAGGGCTGCTTGGATCAACCTTCATTTGGCTAAGGTATGAACCATTCCAATCTCAGAATCTTGCTTGTATTTACTTACAGAACCATTTGCATCCACCTTTCAACCCCAGTATGTTGATGGCCTCTTAAACCCTATCCATAGGAAACTTTCCTTTACAACAGAACTGGAGACTCCGCTGGGGAGAGCCTTATCTGTTTGGGGTTTCTCTGTCTTTCTTTCAGTCTTTTGCAAGTTTTCAGGTCCTTCTTGCCATTTAGGAACACCTTCTAAGTCTCATAGTACACTTCCCCTGCCTTCCTAAGGCAGTTTTTGACCTTTTTTGGGATTTTTTTCCACCCATACACGAGTTGTAGACTGAATAGTCTCGTGTCTAGTTTGGGACACGCGACTTTCTATACTGTCAACCTACGTATGATATGTGACTTGTCAATAATAAAAACTGCGTGTGATTGTACACATGACTTGTTGTACTATCAACCCATGTATGACACGCGACCTGTCAGTAGTACAACTTGCATGTGCCCCTAAAACAATGTTTTTTCCTCATTTTTGTGGTTTTTTCTGCTATTGTGGGCTATTTGGTAGGTCTTTTGGTGTCATATGTAGGTGTATGACTCCAGGGAGTTAGTTTCATCCCATTTGGTTGTTCTTTATCTATGTGGTAAGCCTTTTTATAGCATTAGGGTTTTCTCTTTGCTCTTTGCCCCCACCCCCTTTGCTTGGCATGATTTTTGGCTTATGTTTTTGGAGAGCCTCTGTTAGTGATCTTTGTATGAGTTCAGAAGCTTGTTGGTGGTTTTTTCCTTCTTCTTTTTTTGGTTAACTTCACCATGCCAAAATAGTTGACTTGTCTTTTATGCAAGCCTTCCTTCCAAGTAGGGTTTATACTGACTTTAGGGCATTCTAGAGTCTGTTTGGTGGTTGTATAGTAGAGTTCCTTTTTCTTTGTTCTTGTTATGTGCATACTTTGTTTTGTAGGTAGTTTTTCTTTTGCATTTATAAAAGAAAAATAAAAAGAAAATATACTTGTTTAATATGCATGTAGATTAAGGTTTTGTCTTTAATATACTGCATATCATTATTTTTGAAAAAATAAAAAGAATTTGATCTTTTGTGGCTTTCAAGTTTCTATTTGAAAAATAAACAGAATAGTTTTTGCTTTTTGCATTTCATTTCTCTTTGCTTAGTCATTTTGTTTCAACTTTGAGTCAAAACACCACATAGGTTTCACACCATTTACCCTCTGACTAAAAACAACCCTTAAAATAAATGATATAATTTAGAAATTATTAGTAAGTTTTATTTTATAGTGTCATACACCAACTAGCTTAGGATAGACTTGTGGGATAGGGAGTTTAAACTCCCCACAAGTGTTAAAATTCAGACATAGTTGGCCAATCACTAGGTAAACCCTTTTCTATGTTGATTGTATCTAGGAAGATCCTCTTAAATGGGAGTTAAGCACGAGGTCGCGTGGAGGCTTGGACTGAGGAGATAACCCTCTGATTCCTTGTCAAAGCATAGACCAAGGTTTTTACGCATATAGGGATTCTGTCTTAGACAGGGTTTCAGGCTTTGCTACCCTGCCCATGCGTATGAAGCAGGCTTGCTACTGTCCCCCCAGAATGTCAATATAGTGAAGGTAGCCTTTAGTGTCTTTGACATCTAGGCTTCATACACAGGTACACCAGAAGGCTATTTTTGGTTGACCTTGGATGGTCTTGGAAGGTAACCCCGGTAGAAGGTGTGGGAGGGAGGTGAATGATTCCTCTGCTTATGCCTAAGAACATCTATAGGGGCACCAAGTAACTGTATATCAACTTTCTTTTGGAAAGCGTATCTTATACCTGTTTGTTTGTTTGGCTTTAGGGATTTTTAGTGAGTGCTATGTGGTTTGTGTATTCTTAATGTGCCTTTAGGTGTGTGCTTTGTAATTTTGGTTACCTTTTAACCTCAGAATTTGTCTCCTTGTTTGAAACTATGGCTAACACCCCTTTTAACACCAACCAAGAGATCCCCATGATGGGAACTCCTTGTACTATTCCTCTCACAAGGAATGTTGGTGTTCCCTTAATGGCCACCCTGAATCTTCCTGGATTCACCCTAGGAATAACGGTGTGGTTTTTTTCCACTCCAATCGTCCTGAATGCTCCTGATGCTTCTCAAGTAATCTCATTATATCATGGGAATCAAAACAATGCTTCCCCTTCACCTGTAGTTGATTCTCCTCCTCCTTCTACCTCATGCGGTGAAAGTACTGATACTAGTAACCAGCAGTCTAAAAGGAGTAAAAGAAGGAGGAATAGGAAGAAGGAACATAGGCAAGGGGGAACCTGTTCAACCTCTGCAAGTCAAGTTGATCTTCACCATCCAGCTTCTGTTGATCATGCTGGTGGGATCCTTCAGAACTTCCTAGGTCACGTTGGATCCAGTCAATCTATAGTTCATGCTGGGGGCACTTATCCAACCTCTGTAGGTCATGTTGGATCTAAGCACTCAACCTATACATGTCAAGTTGATATTCACCATCCATCTTCTATTCATCATGCTGGTGGGATCCTTCCAAGCTTTACAGGTCACGTCGGATCCAATCACTTAGCCTTTGTAGTTCATTCCAAGCGCACTCGTTCAACCTCTGATGTTCAAGTTGAACCTCCCCGTCCAACCTCTGTAAGTCATGTTGGATCCATCCACCCAACCTTTGAATTTCATGCTAGGGGCACACACTCAACTGTTGCAAATCATGTTGATAATAACCATTCAGCCTCTATTTTTCATGCTGGTGGTGCTTGTCCAACCTCTGCAAGTCATGTTGGACCTGGTCTCTTAGCCTCTGCAAGTCATGCTGGGGGCAGTCTTTCAGCCTCTGTGGTTCATGTTGGAGATAATCCGTCAACAACTGCAAGTCATGTTGACACTATTGAAAAGACTATCCATTCAAAAAACAGGCCCAAGTTTCCTTGTAAGATTTGTGAGGGAGACCACCTTACTTATAAATGCCCTTCTATCGCGGAGGTGCGAAGAGTTTGGCTTCATGGTCATCCCATTTTTTAACATCCTAAATTTTTTCAACAACTAGCCTCTCTTAGTTAGGTTGGACCTAATCACCCAGCCTCTGGTGGTCATGTTGGGTGAAAACGCTCAGCCTCTGTAGGTCATGCTAAGAGAAAACAATTAGACACTACTAGTCATGTTGACACCATTGAGAAAACTAGTCATTCGAAGTGCAAACTTAAGTTCCCTTGTAAGATATGTGAGGGAGATCATCTTACTCACCAGTACCCTACTATCACAGAGGTTCAAAGAGTGTGGTCCGAGACTCAAGCATTTCCTTCTCCTGAACAACCTATAGTTTCTCAACAACCTAATCAACCTTTGGTTGATCAAGTGGTTGAACCAATCTCATCTTTGGTCGATCCCACTCTTATTTCAGAGAGTGATCCTGATGTGATTAAACCAATGTCATCTTTGGTCAATCCCACTCTCCCTTCGGAGAGTGACTTTGATGAAGCGGTTGAATCGATTCCATTGTCGATCAATACCACTCTTCCTTTGGAGAGTGAAGTGTCTACTAGTCACATTTTCTTCACTGCCACTTCAGAACTTACTGAACAAGGGGGCACTGAAATCACTTTGGATCAATCCCCACCAATATTTCAGATTGGTTCCTTTGATTGGGATAGCCTAGTTGATTTGTGCCTTCCTTCTGATGCACCTTTCCAAATAAAAGGTCAAAGTTGAACCATACACGATTGCTCATTGTATTGTTGATGAAGGAGCTTCAGTTAGTATCTTGTCTGCTCGTGCTTGGTGAGGCATGGGATCTCCTAGCCTTGTGTCGACTGCTAGTCAGCTACTGGTGTTTGATAGAAGAAATTATATAGCCTTGGGAATTCTTGCTCAAACACCTGTTAATTTGGGTGGGAAGACCGTCTTAGTTGACTTCATGGTGATAGAAGACCCCTTGGAATTCAATATACTCCTTGGACATGATTATGTCTATTGCATGCAAGCTATGGTGTCAACATTCTTTCATGTGATATAATTTAATCATGGAGAAGAAATTGTCAATATCGATCAGTTGGATTTTCTTGATCCATCTCCTGACCCAACTAGAGACCAGGTCTTTCCTTTATTGGTTCCCAGTGTTTCTATAGACACTACCCCGGCATAGGTGAGCTATGTGGCCTCATGTCCTTTGCATTCAATTGCTACTAAGAAGGAACCTCTGTTTTCATGCTTACCTTCTCGGCACATGGTCCCAGCAGTTGACCAGGTGAGTCATCCTATATAGACCATGGAGCTTTCTCTCCACTCTGTCAATCCATTTGAAAGTTTAGACATGTGTCCTATCTCAGATGATCTCCTTCCTTCGAATGAAGTCTTTCTAGACTCTTTGATATAGTGTGACCTTCTATTAGATGTTGGTTCAGTTGTGACTAAGTCTAACCATGACTTTCTTAATAAACCTAATCTTTCTGTTGATCGATCTCATTCTTTTGGTCTTGTTGAGTCTTTTGAGTCTTCCTTTGAACAACAAGTCAATGATCCTAATGAGTTGGATTTTTCTTATGAATTTTTCAACTCCCGTGATACTGAGTTTTTTCCTGCAGACTGTATCTCCCTTGTTTATTTCTTCTCTCCTTTTGAGGTTGATCTCACTTATTATAAACCCTCGAGCCTTGGTGCTATAGAATATTCTTTAGTCGATTCTGCCTTGACTTTACCTTTTGTAGAAGATAGCAAAGTCACATGTGTTTTTACCAAAGTGACCTATATCAGAACTTTTCTTCTGAATATGATCCTGATGCTGTTCTTTCTTGGAGATAGGATTCGTAGTTGGATTCACAACTGTTTACTGGCCTTGTCTTGTAACTACATTTTCATGTGCCCTGCTCATGCTTATGAGCCTGATGCTGAATTCCACGCTTTTAGCTCGTTGTATAAGCCCTCATCTTTGTCCTCATCATTGCTAAGCCTCGTATCATTTTTCCTTTGCAACTTGAAACCCTTTACCTTGAGGAGACATTCCTTGAGTGTCTTTACCTTGCTCTTGTTCCTTGCATTATGTGTTAGTTTTTCAACATTTAAGCTAGCATTATGATAAGATCTTTTCACTGAGAGAATAACAAGCACACCAATCACATAAGCACATCACAAGAGACAAGAGACACAAAGATTTTAGGAGGGGAAACCATAAATGGAGAAAACCCCTCAACTTCCTCTAAGATAGTATCACCACAAGATGTGATCCCAAAACAGTAAGATGACCTCCCTTCACAATAGCAGCCTTCTGTCTTCTGTCAAGCACAAGAATTTCCTTCTCCAAAAGTGCACCACACTTGAGAGAGCAAGAGAGCTAAGTCACAAGTGATAAATAGAGAGACTCTCACTCTCTATTTATATTCTTCCGTTGACTTGAAGTGCACTCAACCTAATAATTACTACTCGAGCCTACACCTTAATTAGTGTATAATAACTCAAGTGCCCCTAAATAGTGGGGACTTACCCAATGACTTGATATGACTTGTTTACATTATAATCCTCCCAATCGGAACATCGGGCCATGACCACATGACTCAAATACATAATAGAAACATCCCGGAATAAACATCGGGTTACAATAATATAAAGTACATAGAAGAATACATTCCGAAGTTACATATACATCAACAGTCCCTCTTAACTAGGAAGGTATTCTTTCGACACAATTTTTCAGCACTGGTCTTCTTCTCTGCATTAACTGGATCATCTGAGTCATCTTCATCTTCAATTCATCTTCATCTTCAAGTCATCTGGATCATCATAAAAAAAATGGCATCACTAGATCTAGATCATCACTCGATCTGGATCAACATCACTGGACTGGATCTGGATCATCACTCGATCTGGATCATCTCTCTGGACAGGATCTGGATCATCACTCGATCTGGATCATCACTGCTGGATCTGGATCATCACTCGATCTGGATCTCTCGGAGTCATCATAACTGGATCTGGATCATAGCTCGATCTGGATCTCCACTGGTCATCATCAAGTGTGTACTATCTCGTCATAGGAAGTTCTACAGAGCCAGCCCTATTTCATGCTGGATGTAGGCCCACCACCTGCAGGTCTTCATCATCACTGGCCATACTGGAGAATCCTCAGGACTTATTACGTGCGTCACAAAACCTCGAAAGAGCATCCCAGGACTGATTACGGGCACACAGCCCAACCTATAGGATCTCCCAGGGCTGATTACATGTGACCTCACCACAAAACCTCGCAAGAGCTTCCCAGGAATGATTACAGGAACACATCCCAACCTATAGGATCTCCCAGGGATGATTACATGTGGTCATGGCAAAACCTCGCAAGAGAATCCAAGGACTGATTACGGGCACACAGCCCAACCTATAGGATCTCCCAGGGCTGATTACATGCCATCCCAGAGCAAAACCTTGAAAGAGCATTTGCCAGATTTCCCAGGGCACCGAATTACATGCCATAGGCAAAACCTCAAAAGACCATCTGCAAATCTCCCAAGACTGATTACATGCTCATCCGCACAACCTGACTGAGTTACATGGTAACTGACCATGCGCCTTCACTCTCCCGGAGAGTGGCAATTGCCCTTACATCTGTCCTACTCGACAGAATGGCCAGCACTCATATCTGTCATGGGAGGAACTTAATCCTTTAGCCATGACCAGAATGGCTCAGCCCTTACATCTGACCTACTCTTCAGAATG
>LPNX010744151.1:58508-79436 GCA_001517045.1 Pseudotsuga menziesii | reverse complement strand
AAGATAGTATCACCACAAGATGTGATCCCAAAACAGTAAGATGACCTCCCTTCACAATAGCAGCCTTCTGTCTTCTGTCAAGCACAAGAATTTCCTTCTCTAAAAGTGCACCACACTTGAGAGAGCAAGAGAGCTAAGTCACAAGTGATAAATAGAGAGACTCTCACTCTCTATTTATATTCTTCCGTTGAATTGAAGTGCACTCAACCTAATAATTACTACTCGAGCCTACACCTTAATTAGTGTATAATAACTCAAGTGCCCCTAAATAGTGGGGACTTACCCAATGACTTGATATGACTTGTTTACATTATAATCCTCCCGATCGGAACATCGGGGCATGACCACATGACTCAAATACATAATAGAAACATCCTGGAATAAACATCGGGTTACAATAATATAAAGTACATAGAAGAATACATTCCGAAGTTACATATACATCAACATTATGCATAGGTTTGTTCCTCGCACTTGGAACTAGTTTCGCTTTCCCCTGACACTCCTCTCCTCACATTTAGAGCATTCTTTCTGGTCTCCTTCGAGCTCGTTAAAAACATTAAGGAGGCTACGAGTTGACTTTTCCAGACTCGTTAAAACTTCACGGGAAAGATATTGAGTTTTGTCTGACATTTATCTCTCTTTCAGGTACCTTTGTTCGATCCTTTTGATATTGGATTCTCTGCTCATTCCATACTCAGCTGTTTCCTTTATAATGTATTTCAGTTATCATCTTCCCCTCTAACATCATACTTTAGGGGGAATCTGTTATAGCTCAAAATGACACATCTCTTCCTGTGACCACTTTCCCAAGATTTCGTCGCATGTCAACACTTCCATGATGACACTTCATGAAAGTCACTGAAAAAATAACTAAATTGGAGGACCCATATATTGAGTTTTGTAATTCTATTTGACCTCATCTCTACACCATTAGAAAGACATTTCTGTTAGATAAAAGTTTCCAGAAGACACCAAAGTTTGAAAATTCCTAGAAATACCCTAAAAATGAGCTTTTTTGATGTGTACACGAGTTTCCTTAAGGAATCCTGCGTATGTACACAAATTGATATATATAATACTTGCATACGCCTTAAATACATGAATTTCTACATTGCAACCCACATATACCTCCTTTCATACGTGACTGTTGTCTCTGCAACCTATGTACGCCTTCTGAAAATGTCAAAAAAATAGGTATTTTGAAATTTGGGTAGTTTGGGTAGTTATGCAACTGACTCCTTCAGTTGTAACTACTTTGTCTTCGACCCTAACTCTTCATAAAGCATATAAATAGAGGTAGGGAGGTCCATGAGAAGAGGCTTGAATCTTTGCATCATTATGCTGGAGGGATTGGGACTCTCTTTGCCCACACATTTTCCCTAGTGATCATACCCTTGTGTTGCAGAGCTTGGAGGCTGAGTTCCTTGGAGAAGAGAAGCAGTAGAACCTAATCAAGGTTTTGTGAGGTGCCTAACTTGAAGATAAGGTATACTTGTACTTGTTTTCAAGATTAATAAATATGTGATGTCCTTCTTCTTCCCAAATCATTGTTCAATGTGTGATTGAATCTCTGTTTATGATCATACGATGATGTTAGTCAGATAATTATTTCATGTTTCTTTGATTATCATTGTTTTATATGTGGTCATATTGGTTTGAGGAAGGTATAACTTGTTTTGCAGGTCTCTTGGAGCAAGAGGAGCAAGAGGAGAAAGAGAAGGATTGAAGGGCTACTTGGATCAACCTTCATTTGGCTAAGGTATGAACCATTCCAATATGAGAATCTTGCTTGTATTTACTTGCATAACCATTTGCATCCACCTTTCAACCTCAGTATGTTGATGGCCTCATAAACCCTAGCCATAGGAAACTTTCCTTTACAACACCCACCCGCTTCTTTGTCGAAATGGATGATGACCTGATCTGCATGCTGGCAACTTCTTCGACTATAGCAACCGGTCGAATGGATGAGTCACGTTCACTAGAAATATCTACCGTCTCAGGGTTACTCTACATCCCGCAATAGTTTCCCATAGTCGTGAGACACTGTCTTTCACTCTACAACTCTCTCAATTCACTCAACAACACTGAAATGCAAATCCGCTTCTATCACTCTTTGCAACTCAACTCAAATCAGCTCAATGGTGCTTTTGACCTGCATCGAGAACCTTCTTATAGCATGCGGATGATCCATCTACCATCATTACCAAATCAGCCATGGTCATCATGACTAAATCCTGCATTAATTACCCAAATCCTTTGTAGATTCTGCCAACCCAACGGTTGGATCCACCATCAATACACGTCGCTTCAATAAGCACCGCTAGTTAGCTGTCTTAACAATGATTCATTTATTGCTGATTGGACTAGGTCACGATCTTACAGCTGTCACGACAGAGCTTCCTAACTGCGCTAGTGACTCCCCTACTTGCGCATCCACTCTCTCTTGGTGTGCCCTTCTTCTAGATATCTATTTATCTCTTTTTTTTAGCAGTTCCTTAAGCACTATGCAAATACGACCCTATTCTGTAGGGCTTCAGGTGGCTACCATTCACTAGTTTTGGCAACATCGCTCCATCTAATTTCTACAGTAGAACTGCCCCTCCAGAAGTAATTTAATTTATAAGATATGGACCAAGACAAAGTATCTGCAAGTTACCTGGATTTTTTAGGAACTTGATGTCATATAGCAGCACCAAACCTCCTTACTGAAACTACTTGTTTTTAATGTGGTTATAATGCTAAGCCTTCTGTCGATCCTTCTCAATGCACTGATGGAATCCTGCAATAAAGTGGTCCTCTTCAAGATGTATCAACTGTGCCATGCACTCTTCTAGCACTGCTTCATCATCCATTCCTATCACAACGACAATGTGTAGACTAGGAATAATGCATTCCATAGGCATGATTGCCTCTTTCCCATACACCAATTTGAATGATGTTTGTCCCGTTAGTCTCTTGTAGGTCATGTGATATGCCCACAACACTACTGGAATCTTCAAATCCCATTCATCTCGATTAGTATTACATACCTTTGTGAGTTCATGTTCTAAGACCTTGTTGAATGCTTCGACAGTCCCATTCACCTACAGATGATATAGTGTACTTTTCTTATGTCAGATATGCAATTCTTATGTTAGTGCTATGACTGCGGGGTTGATAAAATGTCTACCCTAATCGCTCATTAATATCCTTGGTCATCCAAACCTCCTCACGATGTTGTCAAATAGAAATATTGCTACTGTCGTAGCAGTGAAATCCATGACTGGTCCAGCTTTTTCCCATCACGTTAAGCAGTCCATTGTTGTGATTATGTACCACACCCCATTTCATTTCCCAGGGGGGTTGATTGTACCCACAAAATCTATGGCCCATTTATCAAAAGGTTTCAAATTTATATAGGGTATCAGCAGCATCTCGTCCCACAATGATGGTTTTTTGGTGCCTTGACAGACATCGTAGCTCCATGCATAATCTGCTGCATCATTATGTAGTGTGGGCCACCATATCCTTGTGTGAAGCACCTTTCTTGTAGTAGCATGACCCCTATAGTGTCCTCCAGTAAAACCTGCATGTGATTCTTCCAAAATCTGCTCCTTTTCATGCGGTAGGACACATCATCGTAAAATTTCATCCGGTCCAAGCTTATATAAGTATCCAACAATTAACTGAAAATCATAAGCTTTAACCACCAACTGATTCTTTTTACTTGTTGATAATTCTTCAGGTGCGACGCCTGTTGCCAAAAACTAAATGATTGGAGCATAGCGGTCATCTTCCATGTCAAATCTGAATAGCTATGCATTGGGCAGTCCTTCCTCAATATTGGTAGGCTCTTCGCTTGTCTCGATTCTGGACAAATGATCAGGGCCAACATTCAAGTGACCCGACTTCACAAAGATTTCAAAATCAAACTCCTGGTAGAGAATTATCTAGCGGCATATCTTCCCATGCGACATAGGCTTATTGACCAGATACTTCAAAGTAGAGTGGTCAGTAAAAATCTTGAAGTGGCCACCTAAAAGGTAATGCCTAAATTTTTGCAGCGCATAGACCATCGCCAGACCTTCCCGTTTTGTGGTTGTATAGTTCCTCTCAGGAAATGATAACTTTTGACTAGCGAAAGTGATCGGGTGATCCAAATATCCTTCACCCGGCTGCGCGAGCACTACTCCTAATGCAACAGAAGATGCATCAACATGGACATGGAACCCCTTGTTCCAATATGGAAATACAAGTATTGGTGCTGAAGCCATTTTTTCCTTCAGTGTGTCAATGCTACCCTGACATTCTGGACTCCATACAAATACGACATCTTTCTTCAATAGTTTCTCCATAGGGGCAGTAATTTCAACATATCCTCTAATGAATTTGTGATAATACCCAGTGTGCCCCAGCATTGCCCTGAGCATATTTACATTAGTCGGTGGTTGCAAGCTCAAAATGAGCACTATCTTTGTAGGATCAACCAATAATACTTGCTTGCACACAATGTGACCTAGTAGTATCCCAAATGGTGTGCAAAAAGTGCACTTCTTGGAGTTCAACGTGATCTGATGTTGTCAATACCTTTCCAACATCAGTTGAAGGTTTTCAAAATGATCCTTGATGAAGCCATACACTGTTCAATCATCCATATATACCTATAGGAACTTCTGAATGAAGTCTTTGAACGACGAAACAACCACTTGGGGAAACATTCCAGGTGCATTCTTTAGCCCAAAAGTCATTACTGTGTACTAGAAACAACCCCATTCTGTAACAAATGTTGTTTTATGTCGATGTTCCTTTGCAATTATGATTTGGTGATAACTAGAGCATCCATCCATGAAATAGTACATTTATTGACTACTTACTCCTTCAAGTACTTCATTTGTGAATGGGATCCAAAATGGGTCATGCATACAAGCATCGTTCAATTTCTTGAGGCCAACAGAGATACAAACTTCACCGGTTTTCTTATCTTGGACTACCATTGGACTGATCCATTTTAATTCTTCTATAGGATCAATGATTTTGGCATCTAACATCTAGTTAAATTCATCCTTGACTTGACTCTTTCTTTGTATCGCGTATTCAAGCAATACGGCCTCTGTTGCACTGGTTTTACGTCTGGCTTTAGTGGGATTTTTATTTCCCCTAGATTGCCTAGTATTCCCTTCATTTTTGAGAAATTTGTTAGAAATAGATCTTGAAACTCATGCAATAGATTGGTGATATTTTCCATGGTCTCCTCATCCCAATAGTCCCCAACACTTGTAAATTTTGGGTTCTCCTTTGGCTCAATGTTAACTTTTCTAATATTCAATGGCTGATTCATGGAATTGGTCGAAAAATCCGGTGCTATGACATCCATACTCCCTTCTGTCTCCAGAATATTGATATTCCATACCTGGTCATCATCCTCAGGTTCTCCAAAAAAATTGTAGCATTCCATCATTTCCTGCATGTGGCAATGCGCATGTGCATCCACAATATATGCGACTGGAACAACTTTTAGTACCACATCCTAGATGATCTGAAATGCATTGTTGACTTTGGGATTAGTATCTGAAAAGCTAAATGTGTGGGAGAAACAAACCTTCAACTCTTCCCAAGTGGTTATTTCTCTTCAAAACTCTGTTGATATGCACCATGACCTTGACTTTTCATCCAAGGTGTGAATAAAGGCATGGACCCATTCATCCTTTGGTCGTGATTCCCACAATGTTTGGATTTCCATCAAATGGTTGCTAGGGTCATTCCTCCCATCCTACTTCCCAGCGTGATACAACTATTTGTTTCCAAAGAGAACTATCATCAGCCTTCGACACTGTGCACATCTAGTATTTGTGTTCTTATGAGTCGCCCACCAGCAGGTTGGAGTATCTTTCAGTGCTTCCTCTGTTTCCAATAATTGTTGTGGTTTTGATACCTTTTATTCAAACTCTGTTAAGAATGATGGCAACTCAATTATCCCTTAATAAACAAGTAGTTCAACAATCTCAGTTGTGACATGACATAGTGACTATGTGATAAACCCACATTTACTGAATGACACCTCATGCATGTGATTTTTCCAATTTTCTAACGCGTCTTTAGAGTGAGATGACAAAGAACTAGCACTGTGCCAACCAAGTTCTCCATCATTGGTTAGTTGGATATAATCCTTATAGATGTTGTAAGCATGATCCCATGCCTCGACAACTTCATCCTTCACTGGTTCAATATATCCCCGTCGTTCACTTGGATCCATAGGCGCGATGACTCTAATATCTTGGTTTTTAAACGCCATCATTCACTTCAGTAAAGTTAATCACTGCCATACTATCATTGTCCCATCCAATCCCCAGTAGTGTGGGATAGGAGCCTTCACTATTAACAACTTCAATTACATCAAAATCAACACAGGTCTTCATACCTTCAACATCTACAACCAGGTTAGATACTCGTCCAATTGGTTTCACCTTATCCCTATTATCCAAGTGCAACTGCATAGGGGACCAACCCAACATTAGCCTCCCCATATTTTCCCATGTCTTCTTCATTACGATATCAACATATAAACCCAGATCCAAAATGACCAACTGAACTTCATAGTCTCCAATCTAAATAATCATGCACATCTCCTTACCTGTCTTTTTCTTATGTAAATAATTCACCACAGAATCCTTTAGTTCTCTGCTCGGGAAGTGTAATAACTTCTCAATCTCAACAAGGGAATCAAGATCTCTCTCCAGCAATAAGAAAATGTCAAAGAGTTTCTTCAAGGTACCATGCTACCATGATGGTCCTGCCTCTAATGAAGAATCAAAAGAAGAGGGCATTTCATAGACATGTGACTTACCAAGTTTTCGTCTGATTGCCTCCCAAGTTTCAAAGAATATGTCTTTTTCAATTGCGATATCAAATGCCTCTTTCTTCTTTCTAGCCAATCGAACTTGTGGTCGGTTCCCATCCTATCTAGTCGTCGCACCTCTATGAGTGACGATGGCAATGCCAACATCCTTTTTTGGGCTCTGCCGAAATTGTCGCGACTAGTGGCCCTTGATTCTAGTTCAGGGTGGAATTTGAGTTAGTGGATGATTCTGGTTCATCGGTGGGTTCATTTGTTAATTCAAATCATGAGTATGAAGTGGAACTTGTTGTTGAGCCTGGTTCTGTAGCTGGTTCTACTTTTGAACTGGTTTTGGTTCTGCAACCGAGGAACGTTCCTAGCCTGCCATCTTGCGATAAGCTGCAGGAATTCTTTTATAGTATGATCAATCGTCGTGTAATATGTACATGAGTACTACAAGTGTGGGAAGTCCCCTTGGTAATTACCCAATACCCCAAAATTGTAACACTAAATAGATCCATGCCCTCATCCTCCTCCTCTTCTTCGGAATCCTCCACAAAATTCTCCTAGCTATTGGTATTGCGGATGAGCCATCCGTTGTGGTGGGGGATTTGGTTGCTTCTAAACAAAGTGTGATACCTAAACATATTATGGTTGGGGTTAAGGCATTGCCATTTGATTATACTGGGGATGAGGCTACGACACAAACTGTGGTCGCGGCTGTGATTATATAAATTGCATCTACAACGGTGGTGTATACTGTGGTTGAGGACGAGAACTTACCATTTGAGGCTGCGGTTGCGGTTGCTGTACTTCATGATGATCTTCACCCTTCATAAAGTAGGAATCACATGTTCTTTCCTGAAGCGGATCGTATGCATGACAATATTTATCATCATGCCCCACTAATCAACATAATGAATAATATAGGTTAGTTGGATTTGATACTATCCTCTGCACATAGATACATTCTTCATGGAGATGTCCATAGACTTGACATATGCGACACCATGGTACGCTGCTGCAACTTAGTGGGTTCAATGTCCCAGATAGAAGATAATTCTAAAATTCAGGACAATTATCTTTGGTGTGTCCATTTGCACAACACTAACTTCACCAAATATCTTCATGATTTTATTTCCCTTTCTTAATGTATTTCAACTACAATGTTAAGTTCACTAGTTGTGCGTGAATCTGGTTCATACTAGCTGCATTCTCCCCTACTAGTGAAGCTTCCAACTTCATTACAATCTCCAAAGCCTTGCTCCATGTCGCAATCTTCTGCTGCATCAGTGGTTTCTAGATATGAGGTATCAAAGGTTCAATAAATCATTTTTTATGTAGAACATCACTCATATGAAATCCGAACCTCACCATCAATGTTTTAAATCTTTGGACAAAGTCCCAAAAAGTCTCATTCGGAAATTGCTTAATCTCTTTCGTCTCAGTAATGTATTGTGCATCAAATTTAGGATTCCATAATTCTTCAATCAGTCCCCTCCAGAATTTATCCAATGTTTTGCAGGGGTCATTGTAGGAACCTGTTTAAATTTCATGTACCAATATAGTGCACGTCCCCACAGAGTAGTTTCTAGTTCGCCTTTCTTGACATCATCATATGTGGCCTATCTAACAGTCCATACTGCCTTGTAGAAAAACCAATACTGCTCGATATCATCGGTCCCATTCCCATGAAAGAAATGTAATTTTGCGTCGTCACCCACCATCCTAGGTGTTCTTCCTGCAGATGATGACCTACTACTAGATTTTTGTTGACACATTGGACAAGTGGACATGGAATTCATGTTTCTTCCCAAGTTTGAAGTAGTTCATGGACACGTGGGAATGGTGCTACTGGGGTTTGATCTTACCATTGTTATGGGTGTATTTTGGTTCTAGTCATCCTCTTCATCACTGTAGGGTCGCTTAGTCCTGTGTGGTGTTCCTTTGTGGTCTTGTATTTCGATCGTAGCAGGACCTTCCTTTGTCCTCTACCTCTTCTCTTATCAAAACCTTGCTCCTACCCTCATAAAACCAATTTCTTCCTCAGCTTCCCTCACTGTCTCATCAAAACTTGCACCCATCTAACCCTTATCTTCCCATTTGTCTCCCCCCTTTAGTCGTGGTATCCACCACCTTCGCACACCAGAGTGCTACTACTCGAGGTGCATCTTCAAGGTACCTTTTTCACAAACAAGCATTTTAATTGACAATTGGAGTGATAATAAGAATATACCTCTGGGTTAGTTGAAAAATTCCTGTTCTTCTTTGTTGTAGGAATTGGTAGTGTCGACTGCAAAATTAGTGATATAGCCTTCTAGGATACTATCCAGCCAGACCTCAACAGCTCGCAATGCTCTATTGTTAGTTTCTTGCAGTTCCTAGATAATCTCAGGGGTTAAGGACATTGGTTCCCCTCCTTCGAAGTTCATCTCTTGTAAGTGAAATGTGCTAGCCACTCTTACAAGATGATGGAAAATTCATAGAAAAAATATTCATTCAGGTTGTCGTGTATATGTTCTTCTAGCCACTTGTTTGTTGTCAATCCAAGGTTCTGAATTTCTGCTTCAACAAACTATCGCAGCTTCTAATCAAACCAATCTTGAATTTCTGGTTGCGTTGGATGCCACATCCAATCTTGAGTCTCTATTTGCATTGGATGCCTCATACCCTCCTCTCAGCCACAACAAGGTCTCGGAAATGAAACCATTTGTTGGTGCAAACCCAACCAACAAAACCTAGTCGACAGGGGTTTTGTAGAAGGAGCAAGTTGATAAGTTGACTTGAGAGATAGCCGACTTAGTTGATCAACTGACTAATTCGATGAGCCAACTTAGTCAATCAGCCGACTAAGTCGATGAGCTGACTTAGTCGATTAGCCGACTTAGTCGATTAGCCGACTAAGTCGGTCGACCGACTAAACTAGAGATTAGGTTGGCCACCTAAGGTCGTGTCGGTTCACCGAATTGACAGGTAGTTATTTTGTAACTGTTTTGTAATCATATATATTAGGTTGTTGAGCTAGATGAGAACTCAGTTTAGCTCTCTGTGTTGTATGGACTCATTCATGTAATATAATCTGTTAATTCACCTACGTGTTCTTATCTCTTGTCTCTATTTTATATGTATGTTTTAGTATGTATTATTGGTAACCTTATGTGATCTGTGAGATTACAACATTGGTTCCATTGTAGTCTATTTGGTTAGGATACTCGGCTCTCACCCGAGAGATGTCCCAGCAATGAACAAAAAGAAGAAACTGTCAAACTCCTAATGGCACAGCACAACGCCTTTTCTGAATCTTATCGAGTGCTGCAAGATCACATAGAGGAGTCTGTCATAACTGAAGAAATACTGAGAGACTGGCTTGCTTACTACGGACAAGTCTATCAACAAACTAGGTAGACTCGATAAGGGATTCAGGCATTGGAAAGTAGGAAAACCACTGAGGAAACACTCAGAATGACAATAGAAGAACAAATAGTGCTTGAAACAGCCAAGCTGCAGAGACTAGATAGGGAAACACATCAGTGGGTGTAGCAACCTATCCCCAATTTAGAAAAATTTGACATCATCTGCCCACATATGAAACGACTCATCGAGATTGCAGAGGAGAAGGACCAGTTTATGGGTCCTGACATGGAGAGAATAGAAGAAGTCTCCATTTCCGAAAAGATGTTGATCCTGTCAAGCCTGACTACACTTACCATCGACATACATAATATTTTGCAAAGTTGGACAGATTTCCAACATCACCTCGCAGTAACAACACCAGCCATTATCGAATTCTGTGTACAAAAGCGACCGTTCATTAGAATTCACAGCCCATGAAGACCAAGCAAATCATAGTAACTATTGAGACCAGAAGGATTTTTTGTACCTCCTTGTTTCTTCAGGATGAAGAAACGTTTTGTTCATGGGGGAGATGTAGAAGGAGGAAGTCAATAAGTCAACTTGAACGATAGCCGACTTAGTCGATCAATTGACTAAGTCGATGAGCCGACTTAGTCAATCAGCCGACTAAGTCAATGAGTTGACTTAGTCGATTCACCGAACCGACAGGTAGTTATTTTGTAACTACTTTGTAATCATATATATTAGGTTGTTGAGACAGATGAGAACTCAGTTCAGTTCTATCTGTTGTATGGGCTCATTCATGTAATATAATCTATTAATTCACCTACGTGTTCTTATCTCTTGTCTCTGTTTTATATGTATGTTTTAGTATGTATTATTGGTAACCTTATGTGATCTGTGAGATTACAATAGGTTCCCACTCTGTCGCTCCTCAACTCACCGTGATCTCCCTGAGCATTGGCCTAGACAGGTTTTACCCTATCCCTCAACATCCACAGAGTAGATGAGGTCTCACCCAAGATGCTCAAAGGAGAGCTAATGGAACCATGTTTCTGTAGAAGGGAAGAGGATCATGGGAATTGACAATTCATCAACTTATTATTTAGACATCTAGTCACTCACATAATCATTCAGATCGCATCATTCATTTATCACAGAGATAATCATGCTATTTGTGCAACCATATCTAGACAGAGTATATCATTTATAAGAATTATGCATCACATCATAGATCTAAGCCGCATACATTCATCATAAGGTTGCAGGAACAAAAAGACAGAAAGAGACAAAAGAATAATATTTTAGACCAACATCTCTCGCATCATATTAGTTTTTTACGCAATTAGCCATATATCCAAAACAACAATTTACCATAGCTTGCACTCTCAATTCTTCCTTCACTTGATCACATCAAAACTGGATCTCAAAATTGGTCTCTTACAAGGATCATTCACATTTACAATTCTTTCTCTATTTATAGGCTTGCTCCTTTACATTCATGGTCCACTTCTAACTAACTTCTAACTGATTTTCTAATTAATGGCCAATATCCACAAAATAGGGTCCAAAAGTACAAAAAGTGACAAAAAATGATAAAAAATAGTCTATCTTCCGCCTATCATGCTATATTTGTCTTGCGCAGTGTCTTCTAAGCTTGCACAACATCCAGGATGTTGTGCAACTTATCCCAACCCCTTTCCAACTATTTGTAGAAGAAGAAATCCTTTATGTTGACGAAGGCCATACCAATAATTTAGGATGATAAATTCTATAATCAAGCATACTGAGAAGAAATTAGGGATGAACCACCAATGGGTAGATTATAAAATGATTGAGCAAGAAAGATAGCAGCAGGTGAAAACTTGCCTCATCACTATCAAGAGTATCTTTCCTTGGGGGAATAGAATTGTAAAGGCATTCCTTTCAAAGATTATTTTTATTGCAGATTTGGATTTGAGCCCAAGGATGTATATTTGGATTCGATAAAGAGAATAAAAAATTAAGGGAGAAACCAAGTTGTTCCATTTGAGAAAATAAGAAAAAGGAACCAAAGGTGAAGCTTCCTCAAAGCCATTTGCATATTCAAACATCATGAGATTATTTGGTTTTTCTTCAAGAAGAGTCTCCAAAGGTTGTGATCCTAGTACCGTTGAATATGGAGAAGCCTCAAGTTTCATGTAAGAGGATGGAAATGAAGCAGATGCACCTAGGAGGAGTGCATGCCACAATAGGAGGATTTCCAAATGGAATACAAATGTGCGGAAGCGAGTTTTCATATAAACCTGTTGTTGGCACAACAGGACCCATTTTATCAATTAAAATGGGAACCCCACTTACTCATTATTAAATGGGATGTCTAATTTAATTATATTGTTTATGGGGTGTCATGATTGTTGTCTTTATTCATTTGTCTTTTCATGTTTTGGTTTTAATAAAATTTGCTCGAAAGCCTTGTTTTTTTTTTTTGCTTTTGTGAATTGTGGAAAACATAGTTTTTTTTGAAATACACTATGTTTGCAATTCACAATCCACAATCCACAATGCATATTGCGGATTTCTAGTTTTTTTAAAGGCTTTGAATTTCTTCTTTCCGTAACCCACAACCCACAATGCAGATTGTAGATGTGGGAAAATTTTACGTTTTGAGTTTAACCTTTCCGCAACCCACAACCTGCAAAGTGGATTGCGTATTTTGCAAAGCATTTGCCAATAAAAATAAAATTCTTGGTTTTTGATTTCTGCAACCCACAACGTGGATTGTGTAAATAGGAAATAAAAATATAAAAAAATAAAATATTGCACTTCCACAATTCCTCAACACGCAATGCAAATTGCGGATTGTGGAAACCAAAATTAAGATTTTCGAAAAAATTACTTCCACAATTTCCTTCCCTTCTATTACCTAGTACCATTGAAGATGGAGAAGCCTCAAGTTTCTTGTAATAGGATGGAAATGAAGCAGATGCACCTAAGGAGGAGTGCATGCCACAATAAGAGGATTTCCAAATGGAATACAAATGTGTGGAAGTGAGTTTTCATATAAACTTGTTGTTGGCACAACAGATCCCATTTTATCAATTAAAATGGGAACCCCACTTACTCATTATTAAAGAGATGTCTAATTTAATTATCTTGTTTGTGGGGTGTCATGATTGTTATCTTTATTCCTTTTTATTTTCATGTTTTGGTTTTAATAAAATTTGCTTGAAATCCTTGTTTTTTTTCTCTTTTGTGAATTGTGGAAACATAGTTTTTGTTTGAAATACATTGTGTTCACAATTCACAATCTACAATCCACAATGCATATTGCGGATGTCTAGTTTTTTTAAAGGCTTTGAATTTCTTCTATCCACAACCCGTAACCCGCAATGCATATTGTAGATGTGGGAAAATTTTACGTTTTGAGTTTAACCTTTCTGAAACCCCCAACCTGCAAAGTGGATTGCGTATGTTGCAAAGAATTTTCCAATAAAAATAAAATTCTCAATTTCGCATTTCTGCAACCTGCAACACGGATTGCAGAAATAGGAAATAAAAATATAAACAAATAAAATATTGCACTTCCACAATTCCTCAACGCGCAATGAAAATTGCAGATTGTGGAAACCAAAATTAAGATTTTCAAAAAATTACTTCCGCAATTTCCTTCCCTGATATTACCCATTTTAATCTCAACCGTTGTTTTCTTTGAAATCTACGACCCAGATCGACTTCATCATTAAATATTTTGTTAAATATTTCAAAATTTTACTATCTATTCACCATCTTTCAGCTTCAAATTTTACACATGACGAATGATTTTTATTGTGATTTCTCAACTGGTCAACGGATTTACTTTTCTCCATCGATTTATTTGTAAAATTTTTCATATCTTTTACCAATTATTTGTGCAAATTCATAAACTAAATTCAGTTTTATTAATTGTGTTTTTGTCAGTTTATCAGAATTTTTCCATTTTCTTTCCACCATGTTGAGAAATAACATGTCTAGAACAACCCTAAATGATCAGGAAAACAAGGACCCAAACAATGGTATATTCTATGATACAAATGGTTTGGTTTCCAAAACCTACCACCTGGGATGGTCGTGAATTTAATCCATATTCGACAATGACAATTTCTTGGAGATTCAACATGACTAGGTAGCCTATGTAAACATCAGTAAATTCCAGCTCCATGCCATAGCGTCTAGGCCTGCCATAATTCCCTACACTGATGCTATTAAATGGATTATTAATCACTCCAACCCACAAGACCTTTCCTTCAATGAAAAGGCTCAAACCCAACTGGCCTCTTTTTGACATGAGGTGTTTCCCATATCCTATGTGCTTAAGAAACCCCAACAATTTCTTAATAAGAAATTACTTGAGTCCTCTGCAACCTAATACAATTTTGAAGAAATGCTTAAATCATGGATGGACAACCCTTCTAGATTTTCATGGAAACCTGATAAACTTTACCCCATTTCTTAGTTTAGGGAGCCCTTCTCTTTTCTAGAAGCCATGTTGTGCAGGTTATATGGACTACCCAATTGCACAATATTCAAAGATGAATGGGAACCTTTTTCCCATGATGTTCTTACCATGGAGGAATATTTCAATTGGGCCCATATTTTGTCAGCTATGCTAAAGGAAGTAATAGAGAAATACCAGAAGACTCATGCTTCAAGGAAGCCAACATTTTACTTTTCCTCTTATATTATGGATGTCTTTTGCTCCTCCTTTCCTTTCCCCGCCATGGGGTGGAATTGGACAAGGATTGGAGTTATAGTCCACATCTACTATTTGGAATTATGGGAGGATAACTTCATACCTCTCATTTGTGACATTTATGATCATTTTATGTGTTCCATTTATCAAAAGATATTTAAGAAGGATAAAAGATCTGTAGTAGAATATGATTTTCATATGATAACTTGTTAAGTTTATTGGACTTTCCCATCATGATCCGATTGCGGATTCTCTTCCACTTAAGATTATGGTTGAACATATTGAAGATAGGTACCTGAAATCAAAAGAGCGTATTGAGCAACTGGATCATATCCACATAACATAGATCAAGGAGTTGATTGAATAACCTATAGCTTCAGAAATGAATATTAATTTCTTTTTACATGAGTGGGAAAAGGTGAAGAAAAGGGAGACTGAGTCCCTCTCTTGCAAGGACCAATTACAAATTGAGCATGCACAATATCAATACGTTGAAGATTTACTAGATGTATTTTCGAAGTGGAAATCTTCCCTTGGAAAATCTTAAAACACTATTTTTTAATCCCTACTTCTATGGGAGATTTGTTTCTTTGTATTTTTTGTAATTATTATTTAAAGATACTTATATCTCATAGGAGGGGGGGGGGGGGGGGGGGGGGGGCGATAGTGGAAGAAAAAACACCAAAGGGAAGATCTGGAGATACTCTATGTTTGAGGAATTGTAATTTCTTTCAATCTTAATAAAATTATGTCAATTTCTCTGTCTTATTTATCAAATTTCTTTAATGGAGTTCTGGTTTCTATTTTAATCTTTCGATAACTCTGTTATATGTTGTATGCTTATTAAATACATTGACATATGTGTTAATTTCTCATCACCCAGTTTATGTGTTAGTTATGTATTAAATAAATTTCTTTATTTAAATCATATCTTTATTGTTGCAACTATTAAACAATCATCTCCATATATTCTGCTAATTTGTTGATTGGAATTCCATTTACAGGACAATCTTATGTTTTAAATATTTAAATGAAATAACTCAATTTTAATTGCCTTGTTTTATTTGAAGTTGGTAATTTTAGATCCGATTCATATGTTTATCGATTAGTATAACATTTATAAAATAGTTTAGATCTGATTGTTCTGTTATTTCCAATAACCTTTCATAGTTTTAGCTTAATCACTTAGATCGGTTTACATTTTCTCTAAAAATATTTTCACATATTCCTTACAGTATGACATATCCATTTGGATATACCCATATAGTTCTAGCGGAGGACTAATATCCATAGATGTTAGTCGCACCAAACAATTTGGGGATATAACCATCCTTGCGTAGGATTGTTTGAAGCCTTTTAGATTGGGCTTTCTCCTCCTATTGTTGCCTTGTAATTTTCCAGCATTACACTCCAGGAATCAACAAGACCACATATTGGAAGGGCGTCCCAACAAAAATCAACCACTTGGAGAGAATGAGAATGTGCCACAAGGGTATGAGAAAATTTCTGATTTTTTCAAAGGTCTCTTTTCATGGAATCCCTATAAGGTAAATTCCACTTCATACCATGGAAGTGATATTGAATAAACCTTTAATGTTGACCTGCATGTTAAGAATCAAATATGTGTTGTGGATCTATGCCACAAGAAAATTGATCTTAGGTATCCACCATTGGAAGGGTTAAAACTTATGGAGGATCTTATTTGTGAGACACATCATTTGATTGGATCAATAAAGGAGGAGTGAGAGAAGCTTATGGTATCCATGAAGAAATTTGTTGACACCAATGCCTTGGTGACAAGATCTTGTTGTAAAAATTCTAGAGGAGAGTTAGAAGGAGAATCCTTTTTGGAAGAGTTCATAGAACTCAAAAAGAAGTGGTCAAGATGAAGGAGAGTTACATTACTTTTAGATAAAGATAATCTCCTCATGGTAGCTGAAATGTACTATAGTGTGCTCAAGGAGGAGGAAGAAGAATCAGAAAGGATCACTAGTGAGTTGAAGGCCACTAGTGATTCACTGAAGAGAACATAGAGGTCCTTTCAAGAATCGATAATGTATACTAATCAATTTAGAAAGGATTTGAGTTCACCACACACTACATCTTGCATGAAATACAATCATTTGCACATGGAATATGACATAGTGGATTTGGTGGAGGAACCTCATGTGATAATTGAACATGAGGTAAATTCATAATTTCAAGTGCTTATGAAGAACAAAGAGGAAGAATATTTTGTCCAACCACTTTGGTATGCATAATGACATAGAGGATGAATCATTTATTGAAGAAATATCTAGGGACATACCATTTGAGTATACAAGATATGATATTTTTTTATCCAAGGATTATGTAGACAAGTACATCACTAAGATGGAGGCCTAGGGATGCACAAACCTTTCTTGCATATGTAGGTATTTGTTTGACATGAATGCCTTGGAGGATAGGCCTCATGAGCTACTTATATGGAGAGAATAGTGATATTTGAAGAAGATGTATAATTACATCTCACATACATGGATTGTGTGTATGGATACATGGCTAAGATTGATATTCATCGGGGTACAAATTCTTTTTTCTTCTGTGATAATTTTTTTGGTTTTATTGATATTGTCTTAGCATGTGTGAAACAACAAGGGTATGTATGGAAGCCCTTGGATTTTTCCATTACACATGCATCCATGGATTGGGTGTGCAAGTACATGGAAGACTTGGAACTACCATGAAAGAAAAAACCATCTTGCATACAAAGCATGCTAGATGTAATAGATCATGCAAGCAATCAACTTGCACAAGAAGAGATCCAAAAAATGTTGGATCTAAGGGAATTTTTTTTAATGATCATTGGAAGTGATGGGTTTCCAATAAGGTTATGGGATCCTGTAATCATTTAGAATGAACCATTTTTCCAGGTGATCAAGATTTCTAATGGATTGTTGCATAAGCAATGGGATCCTAGCATTCCCTAGAATGACATATTGTTCTTGGTAGTAGTAGAGTTTGGGAGTCCTAAAGGGGTCCTCGATGTTGAAAAGGGTAAGTGTAAATAAGGAAGTGGGAGAAACCTCCCAAGAATCAATTGGGACCCTGTTGAAGCCTCAGTAGTGTAGGTGGATGAAAAGGGTGTTTAAGACTTACAAGAGGGGGGAAAACCTAGACTGAAGGGATTCGAAAGATCTGGCGCAAGGATAGTCCTATCCCTAGCCTATTTGATGTAGTGATCTCCCATGGATATTTCTAGCCTCCACTAGCTCTTGTGGATTTGATCCTTAAAGGATGTGTTTCGTAGATTGGAAAATGAGATGGGTAATGCAAAAAGAAAAGAAACTCAAATATAACTATGAAAGAAAATCTAATCGAAATCTAAGCTACTCAAAGAGGATGTTGAATTGATTTACAGATCAACCTGAGGTGTAAGACAAACCAGTATTTTCATCAAATTAATAAACATGTAAATAATACTATTAACTTATCACTTAACTCACAATCAATTAATGAAAATCAACTGACATAAACTTAAGATTATATCATTCAAAGTTAGTCTGCATGTATTCATGTTAATTGAAAAACCAACATGTTTGTTATCTTTCTAACTGCACCGTTAAATCATTTGCAGAAATAAATAACTATTTTTAAAAGAAGAAATTCTTCCATTTTTATTATTATCAATGCATGAATTAGTAACAAAGAGAAATAAAAGTTATAAATAGATGCATTTATCAATTGCAAAGAACTAACAACGATATTGATCCATCTGAAACAAGAAAAATAATGATCTATTAAAGAAATTTAATCAAATAAATAACAAGAGATATGAAAATAATATCAATACTGTATTAAATCAAGTTTTGTAAGAAATTACATAAACCTCAAGTACACAGAGGTATCTTCAGTCTTTCCCCTTCCAAAAGTCCCCTAATACATCTCAATTCTACCCCTTAAATAATTATTACAAAAGAATCAAGTCCCTTCAAAATGGGATAAAAAAACCCAAACAAAGCTAATACTCCAAAAAATCTCTCCATATTTTCCAAATATCCAACAACGCATTGTTGTACAGGATAATTCACCTAATAACCTAGGTCTGGGGGGTTACCAACATACTCATTACTTGCAGACAGTTTGACTCTAAAAGCACAGAATAGGAAATAGGAAAGTAGAAGGACTTACTTGTATAAAACGAAGGTTGATCCTTGCTATCTTCTCCCTCTCTGATCCACTTCCAAAGTCTCCAGGATAGTTCCTCCTTCACCTGTCAATAAACACTCTTCCAGATACAAGATGGTTCACATATATAGATACAGGTTAGGCAAATCATATATTATATTGAAATGTAAACATTTACCAATCCACAAGATATGAAACACATATGGAAGAAGTAATATCTTTATTAACAATAATAGAAAGAGTTTAGATTACAACCCAATGTCTGAACAAGGACTCCTCTGTCACCAAAGGACTCTGAGTTTCTCTGCTCCAAATATTTCTGTAGACAATCCACCAGCATAACTTTGATCTCCAAGTATCACTATCAAACCTCCTCCCCAAGGCCTCTATTTATATGGATGAAATGAGGCAGTTCTCGAAGGTTAGGGAGGTTATAGTAGTTAGGAAGATTAAGTTAAATGAATGAACTAATCTTCCATTATCGAGTGTTTTTAAATATTAATTTTGAGGAAACCATACGCAGTTCTGTAGTAGAGAAACCCGCGTATGATACACGACCCTATACAAGTGTAACCCGCGTATACAGGTATGCGCGATCTGCTGAACATGATACTCGCGTATGATGCGCGAGATGCCAATAGATATAGTCGCGAATGCTACTCAAAATCTCAAAATGGCAAAGTAATTAGCTAGGCACATAGGAAATGTATTTCATCATCAACCAAGGTATAATGAAACTAGGAAAACCTCAATCCATAAGTGTCCTTTTGCGTGCCAACCTGAGGGATGTCAACACTCGGACGGAGAGGTGCCAATCATGTGTATAACAGATGCCCCCTAATGTGTGAGGTCAGAGGGGAACGATGGCCGAAATACATTATAATACTAACTCTAGAGAAACTCAGAAGTCCAGTGGAGCAGAAGGAGTACCTAAAACCAATACATAATAATGTCATATACAAAGCTATATCTGAGGATGCTATGTTCAATTTACAGGAACACTAGCTCCTTTACAATATTTGATTACATCATATGATACGGGTAAAGACCACGTATAGTACAAAGGTGGATCGAAGCCACAATATAATAATGATGAGTCCTCAAAGATCTGGAAGCTGGATATAGAAACGGAACATAGTCTTGCGCAACTTAGTTCCTAAGTGAGGAACTAAGGTCTTCATATAGGATCCCAAAGAACCAAGTACAATCCAAGCCATGTGAATAAGGGTAAGCTGAAGTCGAACATGGAAAGGAGTCAACATTTTTTCAACCAATAGATGATAATTAACAACTAAAGCAAAGGAGTTCACCAATGATGAAAGTGAATCCAGAGGTACCATCGTCAAAACTCTAGTTCTTCGTCATCAGGAAATGCTGAAATGGAACCATACTGTGATAGGGAAGGCAATAGATCCTCCAACGGATCACAAGAGTGACTAGGAACTGGGAAAAAGAAGATAGACACAAGGAAATGGATAACAGATATAACAGTGATTGGATCAGGCTATAAATCAGATAGTGGGAAGAATCCTTGAACAGTGAGCACAACACAGAGATGACCCAAGGCAGCGTATAGCAGATAGATAGGACAACTAGACTTATCTGTCATGTAGGAGACATGATCAGATTCCCTAGGATAAGGGACAAGAGGAGGAGTCAGAAAAACTCGATGTGATAGCTGAACACAGATGTACACTGAAACATGGATATCGGAAGGCAAAGAGTGCTATGTTCAAGGATGACATGCTGCCATTACTGAAAACAAGAGAAAACTTCTTCCTTTCCTTCCCTATTAAGTTTTAACGAGTCCAGGAAAGCCAACTCGGTTCCCTCTTCATTTTATAACAAGCTTGAAGAGATGAGAAAATAATGCTTG
>LPNX010744151.1:0-46073 GCA_001517045.1 Pseudotsuga menziesii | reverse complement strand
TTTTCGCTATAGGGTCCAAGATATATATGAACTTATGCATCCACTCCTTACGAGGTGTGTTTTCCATTGCTGTATATTTCTGCCTCAAATGTCCCTGAATGCTATTCCGCACCTTGAACTTACTTCGCACTTGTTGCGCTTGCCTTATGACTCTGGGGCGCAGTAATTGCTGGTAGGTTCCGCGATGGGGTTGAGACTTTGTATGATCGGTCCCCCATGCTGCTGTAGCTTCGACTGCTATTTCCAGACTTTGGGTGTTTTGTGACGGAGGTACTTGTTCTGACATAGGTGCAATAATTTCTCCAGGGTCTGTCATCCCAACCGGTGCAGGCAATTCTCTAGGCTGTGCGCTAAGGCATCGAAGAGATTGAGTGATCTGTGCGCATCTATGGCCATGTAGCTCATACAGTTGATTCTGCCAATTCTCCAGACCATCGTCTGAATCAGACATGCAGGAGCTATCACATTGCCAATCCATTACACCATCATCATTAGGCTCGACATAATCTGCATCCTTGGCTGTGATGTTGTAGATGTGGTCTAGAGTATCCTGTTCCCCTTCATCTCTGAGTGGTTCTGTATATATTTCTCCTTGGGATGGGTCGAGGGGTATAATAACGCGCAGGCCATTTCCTTCGAAGGTCATCTGTCTCCTTTTAAGGTTGATGATTGTAGCATTGGCCATGGCCCACTCAATTCCCAACAGGGCTGGGTAAGGGTTGCTATCATCAATGATCTCAATAACTTCAAAATCTGCTAGAGTACTGACCCCATCAATGTCGATTGGAACACTAAGAAGTCTCCCTAGCGGTACAATCCTTTGCTAGTTAGCTAGTCGTAGTTGTATAGGTGACCAAACCAGGGAAGGCTTTCCCATTTGTCCCCAGGTCTGCTTGGGTAGGACATTAACGTCTGATCTAAGGTCCAAAATGACATCAGTCATATCATATTCTCCTATCTGAACGTTCAATCTCATTTCCCTTCCCGTTCTTCGGACACGACTAACAGTTTTCTCCTGATCAATTCCTCTCTGAGGTTCTGTGACAGCAAGAACTTTTTGCAGCTCGTTTAGAGCGTTCTGATTCCACAAGAGTTTCATACAGCTCTGTAAGAAAGAGGATAGTGTACTTACTTTATCCGTCGAGGCCTCCTGTGGCTGCGACGCCTGCTGAGGTTTTTGCGCAGGTACTTCTGCAGCGCCAGGGTCAACACTATCGCACAGGGCCTCCTGGACTGGGACTTTCTTGGAGGCCTTTTGTACGCACACTGCGGCAGGTTGCCTTGGTGAGTCTTGAGTATGCATCGTAGCTCCACTCCGGGTGACCACATTGAGGGCTGGGGCAGGTCTTTGTTCCACGGAAATCAACTGAATATTTGGGGTAGGGCCACGGTTGTTTTCCTGAATCTTTGCGAGGAGCTGGGGGCACTGTTCAATCACGTGGTCCACTGCGCAGCAATACCGATAGGTCGTAGTGGGGTTCTGACAGTCGCGAGCCAAGTGACCAGCTTGGTTACAATTGTAACACACAACCTGGCCTCTACCTCTTCCGGTCATTCCACCACGGCCACGACCGCCAAAAGCACCTCTTTCGGAGGCACCACCGTGGTAACCATAGCCATCATTATTCGGAACTTCATTGTGGACTCGATAGGCATCAGAGGTGCGCTCTCGCATAAGGTCGTAGCTACGACACTCGTCTTCATTATGCCCTACAGACTTACAGAACTGGCAGTAGGGGTTTTTGGGAACTTGAACATATCTCCGAAGAAGATGGCAGTGCTCAGGGCGATGCTGGCCCGAGGTTTGGCAAATCTCACAATATAGAATGTCGGCATTGAATTGGTTGGGCGTGCCCGTAGTTAGGTATGTTTTGACCACGGGGCACTGGTCCCTATCGTGACCCTCAGTCCGACATTGCGTACACCAAACCTCTTCTCGACTGGTTTTAGCTTTTTTCATGTCACGAAGCTCCAGGGCCATCGCTGCCAGCTGCACTTGGATTTGGGCAATACCAGAATCATCGCCGACGGGAGCGGTCTCTAGTTTCATTGCGATTTCCAGAGCCTCTTGCTGGTCAGCAACCTTCTGTTGCATGAGCGGAGTTCTGATATGCGGCAATAACACTGCGATGAACCATTCCTTGTGCTGCGCAGGACTAATGGTGAAGCTGACTTGGTCTAATAGAACTTTGAATCTTTGGTCAAAGTCCCAAACGGATTCGCCGCGCCGCTATTGAATCTCTTTGAGTTCAGTGATGCTCTGCGATTCCGACTTTGGTTTCTTAAATTCCTTAATGATGGCGGCCTTAATTTCATCCAAAGTGGGGTGCTGATTATTGGAGAATTTCATGAACGAGGTCAAAGCCCGGTCGCGAAAGGAAGTAATGAGCTGCGCGGTTCTCACATCAAGGTCGGTAATACTCTTCGCGTTCCAGACGGCCTCACATAAAAACCAGAACTGTTCTGGATCTTCTGATCCCGTTCCGTTGAAGATGGGCAGCTTAATGTCATCAGCTAGGTGGGCCATGGTGGTTCTGGGAGGGTTGGGAGGGGGACAGGATGTTGATGGAGGGGGATTTACGGGGGCAAATTGACCTATGGCCAGATTACTTGGACTTGGTTTCCTATCACACTTCGACCGAACTTTAGGGGTAACAAAGCAACGCTGGGGGGTAACAGGAGGATTGCCTACCGAAGGGTTTTCTTCAAGGTCTGGCTGTGGAGGGTTTACAGGGGGAAATGTGGTGGTCTGTCCTGAGGAGTAGGACTCAAAATATCTTTTATACCATTGCTCACTTCGTGGCAACCCACTTTGTGCGTCGAGAATATTCTCGCTTGCAAACATATGTTAGTACTACTAAACTAATAGTCTGATTCAAAAAATAATATACCCTTTTCAACCAAAAGTATTTTGATCTTCAAGCTTAAGGAATTTAAAAACTTACCACGGGGCCCCTTGAAAAACTGTCGTTCAGCTTCGCTGAAAGACGTGCTTGTATCAATGGCAAATTCTGTCACGAAGGCCTCCAGCGTTCGCGTCGTCCAGAAATCGACAGCGCGGGATACCTCGTTGTTCACGTGTGGCACAAGATTGACCCTTACGGAGGTCCACATAGGAAGCCATCAAGCTTGAAAGTTCCTCCTCCTTTCCGTTAACCTAGACAACCACTGGTGCAACTCTATGTGGAAACTACCAAAGAAAATTTCATAAGCATCACAAAAAACATACCTTTGTAAAAAGGCACTTGCGCTTCGACACGGATTCGTATTCTCTTGCTGCGCGAATTTCAGACAAGTCTCAGCAAACCAATCCCCGATTTCCTTCACAGAGGGCCTCCAGATCATAGCCCCTGTGGTACAATGTAAACCCCTTCTTGAGCAGATACTGAGTTCAACCGGGAATGAAACCAATTTGTTGGGCAATAGGGCAGACCCAGGTTTAATCCTTTAATGCACACCAACAAAAGACCCACAGAGTTGGCCCTTTCAGCAACAACCTGCGCGCAGGTTGCAGTCTCACCTGAAACCGCTATGGGGGTGCCGCAGAATCAGGTTTCTGCAAGCAGAGAGGGGGATTACTGTACCTTAGCCTTTTAATAACCTTATTAAACAATAAGTACAAGATTTACCATTCATTCACATACAATTTCGCAAATAAATAATCAGTCGTGACTTGCTCAACCCACTACAGGGAATTCACAGCGAAGCTAAATGTTAGCAGCGATCTACTTATCAGATGTATACAGTTATTAATGCATAAAAGAAACAGAAACAGAAACAATCACAAGAAACCACAACACCAGATATAATGTGGTTCACCCCCAGTGTAGGGGCTACATCCACAAACCGTGTTCTATTCAACTTGCTACAAAACCACAGTTTGATCTATGCACTCAGCTGCAGATCCTTTCAGTCCTCAAAAGGCCGCGCACACAGCAGCAGGCCCCTGCGCACACAGCTGCAGGTCGTTCCTCAATCTTTCTTAAAAAAACCCTCTGCGCACACAGCTGCAGAGGCCGTCCACGCACACAGCCAGGACTTAACCTTTTTCTACAAAACCAATCTTAGCTTCACCTTAATCTTTCTTTCATCATAAAACCTAACCTATCTTCTTTACACAAGCGCTTATTTATACTGCGCATTTTTACAAAACCATGGTCTTAAACCATGGGCACCCAAAAAAACCCTAAACCCTGGATTTAAACCACGGGTTTATTACAAAAAGGGGGTTTTGACTTACCCTGACACCCCTAAGACTATCTTGACCAATAACTCCGCTTACCAACAACCGCGAAGTTACCAAAACTGGTAATCCTTAGGGTACGCGCCCCAACAGACTCTACAGTGGGAGAGTTTACAGACCCAACCACACCATCGGCATGGGGTCCAGGCTTGGGTTTCTCGGCCTCATGAGAAAGCCTAGGTGCCTCAGGGATGATTTCATATAAAATCCCAGACTGTGAATAAATCAAGTCCAACTGCTGGGCCCTAAGTATGGCTTCTTCCTCACTAGTCACTCCTGATGTGGAGACATCCTTAGATATATAGGGCAATAAAGATTTAAGGAACCATTCTAATAGAAACTCAGGAGGGATGGTAGCTTTGATAAGGATCTTTCGCCTCCTCCACTCTTGGATATGATCCGAGATGTGGGTTGCCTTGTTTTGTCTAAAGGTGGACAACAAGTCTGTTCCGAAGTCGTAACGGACTGGAAGCTGAAAGTGGCTAAGGAAAGCAGTAGCCAAGTCCCAGAAGCTGCTAAAAGCAGCCGAAGGCATCTCAATGTACCATTTTGCTACAGTGCCTGTCAAGGTCCTCTGGAACAACCTTAATCTCACTGAATCTTCTTTCAATGAGTTGGAAGAACACCATAAGTGGAAGGTGGTGGCATGTGCCCCAGGATCTTCACTAGCCTTACCTTCGAACTTAGGGATGTCCGAGGGCAGTTTGGTGGGAACAGGTGGCCACAGAGGGTCATGCCTCACCGGATCGTTCATCAATTTTGATAAGTCTGGCAAGTTCAAGGTTGCTAGAAAAGGAAGCTTTGGCCTAGCCGGTGTACTAGAGGTACTAGCTTGGGGATTAGAGGGACTTGCCCCCGATCACCCATAAGTAAAGGTGGGGTTGCCCCCAGACACCGGTTGTGAAGTGGGTAGGTTGCTTTGGAACGGGTTACATCCGTAAGCCACCGGATTTTGGGTGGGAGGTGCAGTGTAAGTGGTTCGGGCCATCCCCATAGAAGTTGGGGTCTGAAATACTAGAGCAGGTATCCCTCCACTAAACAAAGAGAAGGGAGAGCTCGTGTATGGGACCAAAATAGGGGTTTGGTAGCTTTTCCCATAAGATGTGTTGCTACCAAACTGCACTCCTACATATGAAGGAGGTGGACCTACGTATGGACTGGACGGGGGTATGTGCCCCCCATTCCAAGGGAATCCTTGGACAAAAGCCGAGGATCCCACCGGACCACTGTGGGTAGTGTAAGGCAAGGAAGAAGGAATTGTAGGCATACTAGGAATCCCAGTAGCCATATCACCAGACATACTTCCTATGTTCGAGTAAACCGGTGGTTGGACCACCTGGCTTGCTGGAGTTAAGGGTGTGGAAGGTAAACTAGATCTAGGGGTAATAACAAAGGGAGGTAGTACCCCTTCAACTGGAAGGGTTGAGGTGAAAACAAATGAACTTTCTCCCTCAGAAGACATAGCTCTACCTACAGGTACACCTAACACTGGTGAACTAAAAGGCCTAACCTGCACGATCACTGGATCGTTCAAATCAGTCAAGGGGGTATTATAATTTCTTGCAAACTCGTCAGCTTCCAATTCTTCTACCTCGACTGTGTCAAAGTCAAAGCGGTTAGCTATTAATTCTGGTTCACCAAGAACCTCACTTACTCCTACTGGTTCAAAAGAACCACCTGTGCTTAGTCTCCTCCTTTGAGGTAAAGGTGGAGGTTCCAGTGGTGAGAGAGGAGGAAGGTTTCTCAACCTTCTTGACCTTCTAACAAGTTGGTCCTCCAGAATTAAGACTTTAAAAAATCACACCCTAAGGCCAACTAAACACAAGCAGATCCACAGAGCACACACTAAAAATATTCTAGAGTCTCAAGCAATCAAAACAGGCTATAAATATATGCTTTCCCGAAGAAAGCTGATGAATAGTTACTTGGCGTCCTTGAGGGGTTCTTAGGCACAAGCAGAGGAATCACCCAACCGCCCTCCTACACTTTCCACAAGGGTTACCTTCCAAGTCCGTTCAAGGTGAACCAAAAATAACCTTCCGGTTTACCTAGGTATGAGCCCTAAAAAGACAAGAGACTAAGGCTACCTTGACAATACCTACTATCTGGGGGGACAGTCACAAGCCGAAATCATACGCATGGGCAGGGTAGCTGAGCCCAAAACTCTATCTAGGAAAGAATCCCCAGATGCGTAAAAGTCCTGGGTTATGTTTTGAAAAGGATTCGGGGGGTTATCCCCTCTGTCCAAGCCTCCACGCGGCCTAGTGCTTAACTCCCGTTTGAGAGGAGCTTCCCAGATACAGTGGTAGAACCAAGGATTTACCTAATGAATAGCCCACTACGTCTGAGTTTATAGTTTGTGGGAATTTTACACTCCCTAGCCCACAAACCTAGCCTAAGCTAGTAGGTGGAAGGCCCTAAAAATAAAAACTTACTAATAGATTTTAAATTTAAGCGTTAATTTTAAGGGCTGTTCTTTACTCAAAGGAAGTGGAAGTGATGGACTGTATGATGTTTTGACTTAGCAGAAAATAAATGAAAGTAAAAGGTCCATTTAAAGCAAACTATCACTATAAAATAAACTTCTTTTCATTTTTTCAAATAAATATTGATGAACTATATGCAGCAAAAAGAGAAACTAAGCCTATATGTTTTTGTATTTTTCTGAGATAGTATTTCTTAAACTGAAACAAACACTACTCTAATGCAAAAATTACAATGCAAAAGATTAACTATGTTTTGTTTTTCACTTTAAAAAATGCTCAAAAAACTACTGTGCATGTATAAATGCAATGCTTGAGTAAACTTGACACTTATAGACTGTATAAAAAACACAAACTTAAACTAACAGGTAAACAGAACCTAAAAACTAGCAAGAAAAGCAGGCTAGGACCTCAACTTAGGTGCAGACAATGACCGAGAGATCACTGCAGACTTTTAAACAGGCAAGTGCAAACCAATAACTGAGAGACAACAGACTGGACAGACAGAGTCTAAGACCCTGATCACTGATCTAGACTCCAGCACTCAAACCAACAACCCAAACAGGCCAGAAAGTTTCAAGATGCATACAGTAAATAAAACAAGTAAAGAGAACCCAAGGGCTTCAAAAAGCACTAATATGTGATCACTTGATACACTCAGACAACTCTGCAACACTCTTAAAGAAAGTCTTAACAGAAAACAGGACTTATAACAGGCCAAAGAACAAGCCAACTTTGACACAAAAATCACAGTTTTCAGGAGTATACGCGACTGTGTAGTAGTGCAGGTCGCGAATGATGCGCGACTGTACAGTGGAACAACCTGCATATGAGACTCAGTATTCGCGACTGTCCAGTGGGACAACCCGCGAATGGGTATAAAAAGAATTCTCAAAAATAGAGAAAGACCCAAGACTTTCAAATGCTACAGTAAGTAAGAAAGCAGGACAAAAATCACAAACAAAACTTCGAGCAATAACTGGTCAGGACAACAGAAAAAGACCTAAAGTAGACTAGGCTTCCACAGTGGAGTCACCAGTTCTGTTGTACAGGATAATTCACCTAATAACCTAGGTCTGGGGGGTTACCAACATACTCATTACTTGCAGACAGTTTGACTCTAAAAGCACAGAATAGGAAATAGGAAAGTAGAAGGACTTACTTGTATAAAACGAAGGTTGATCCTTGCTATCTTCTCCCTCTCTGATCCACTTCCAAAGTCTCCAGGATAGTTCCTCCTTCACCTGTCAATAAACACTCTTCCAGATACAAGATGGTTCACATATATAGATGCAGGTTAGGCAAATCATATATTATATTGAAATGTAAACATTTACCAATCCACAAGATATGAAACACATATGGAAGAAGTAATATCTTTATTAACAATAATAGAAAGAGTTTAGATTACAACCCAATGTCTGAACAAGGACTCCTCTGTCACCAAAGGACTCTGAGTTTCTCTGCTCCAAAGATTTCTGTAGACAATCCAGTAGCATAACTTTGCTCTCCAAGTATCACTATTAAGCCTCCTCCCCAAGGCCTCTATTTATATGGATGAAATGAGGCAGTTCTCGAAGGTTAGGGAGGTTATAGTAGTTAGGAAGATTAAGTTAAATGAATGAACTAATATTCCATTATCGAGTGTTTTTAAATATTAATTTTGAGGAAACCATATGTGGGTCTGTAGTAGAGCAACCCGCGTATGATACACGACCCTATACAAGTGTAACCCGCGTATACAGGTATGCGCAATCTACTGAACATGATACTCACGTATGATGCGTGAGATGCCAATCGATATAGTCGCGAATGCTACTCAAAATCTCAAAATGGAAAAGTAATCAGTTGGGCATATAGGCAATGTATTTCATCATCAACCAAGGTATAATGAAACTAGGAAAACCTCAATCCATAAGTGTCCTTTTGTGTGCCGACCTGAGGGATGTCAGCACTCGGACGGAGAGGTGCCAATCAGGTGTATAACACTCATCTAAGTTGGGATACTTAGAGGATTCAAGTCCAAGTTGGGCACTACATTTGTGATCTTCTATTTCATTCTTCGCTAACTTATTCCAAATATGAAGGTAGATATGGATATTCTCTTTAATAGCAAGTGGCCATTTTATTAACCGATCCACATAATCAATACTGATATGACTAAGCCCCTAGATCTCCTCTTTTGTTTCATCTCATCGTTGTTCAACCTGTTCAATCATGAGTTTCGATGGGAATGCATTCTCGATGAGACCCATTAAAGGAAAACACAAAGTGTCCATTAAATTGTCAGCAGCATACCACCTCCTTCCACAAATAGCCTGTGACTTCTTAATAGCTTCATGAATTGTTTCATTCAGATCTTCCCAAGCACGTAAAATAGTTCTGACCTTCTTCTGCTGGAAACTACTAAGATAGTGATGTTTTCTAGCTTATCTTTCATGTATCTTTTCCGATCTACAATATCATCATATGCTTTGGAAGCTTATTCCCTTCTACCTGCCTCATCTTCAAGATTAACAGGCATCTTATAAAAAACAAGATGAGTTGGAAAAAATACTATCCAGAGTTTTAAATAATTCACTAATTAATTCATAATTCTCTTGATTAGTCTTGAGAGATAATTCCTTGAATTATTCTTGTGAAAAATTAGAGAACGAAGTTGAAGATGCACTTACAGTTGCATCTTCACATGGCTTCTTAAGAAAGGCTATTCTATGCACAAAGACAACATTTGTAGTATTCTCATTTAGTAGCTCATCCTAAGGAGAAGTATTCTTCTCCTATATCTCATTACACTTGTCCTCAGATATCTTGATTAAATCACCAACATGAGCCTCATGTTTCTTTCTGGTCTGTTCTAGTTCTTCCTTTAGTTTGGTTATTTCTTCTTTTTTCTTGTCAAACTCTGTGTTCAAAGAATAAATACCAGGAAAGTTTGCACTTGTGAAAGCTCCCAAAGCAAAAGCAATATCTGCATCATCCACCTATGGGCCACCAGAATGTTGAGTCCACACTACCTACTTAGAGAGAGAGATGTATCTACATCATCCTGATCTTTGCTTATCTTCTTATCTCTTCTAACCACTGCTTTATTAGACTTACTATAATGATAATCTCTGTTACGGAGGAAACTTCCTATGTCTTGGGGTACCACAATAGACATAGTAATCGTAGAAATCAATCCCTTTCCAATATGCAAGAGAAATAAACATATAACACTAAAGGATCTCAAAACATACCTTATTTCGGATGGTTGATGTAGATCCCCATTGAGCTTTTCCAATCTCGCTTGTGTTAGCAATTTGCTCTCTCAATAATCAGCAAACAAGACCAGCATGCTATATAATTGTGTTAGACATACTCTATCATATATAATCAATAACATATAAGCATTTAAAAGCATCCATGGATTCAATATTCATTTAAATACACATTATTGGATAGGAAAAGATATTTCTATTAATATAAATCAGAGATTACAAGAATGACAACCTCTGTCAGTACGTCTGCGAATCGAAGAAACTGAGTCCTCCACCTAGGTCTCCACTACTTCAATCCTCCATCTCTCGATAGCAAGCTCATAAGAAAAGGCAAGCTTGGGAAGAACACAAAGTACTCCAAGGGACAAAGGGATGCAGACTCAAGTATAAGCTCCGGAAACAATGGACTATAGTTTTCTTTCTCTTCAATTCCTCTCCTTTCAATGTATCCAAGGGGTTCCTTATATTGTTCTTCAATGGGGTAATGGAAGGTCAAATCCGAGCGATCTCAAGGAATATGGAAGGCCAAGAGACAAGTGACTTGGATCCACATCAAGGAAAACTCCAAAACTATTTGGCCTTTTGCACACATCTCGATGTACGCAGGTTTAAGGGTCATATCCACGTATATACGTGAGAATGGGTTTAAAAGTTGCGTATGGAAAATAATGCATGTTTTTAGGGATGATATTGGAAACATCAAAGGTACAAAAATGGTCCATGTGGTCCAAAGATCTTGCAGAGGGACAGGGAAGGACATAAATATGTGATCTACCATGTGTGGTAAAATCAGCTGTAACAAATGCCCCCTAATGTGTGAGGTCAGAGGGGTGATCCGATGGCCAAAATACATTATAAGTCCATCCCAGAAGTGGAGTGATGAAGAACCAGGTGGAAGAACCACCCATCCATCAATATAATACAAATATATTTGCATATGAATGCAAATACATACAATAGTCCCAGATAAATAAGAGTACAATGACCATGAATAAGCATGATACAAAATATGACATGTGTGGTCATTGCCACGTACAATATAGATAGATTAGAATCTCCATGATGAAGATGTACAAAGGATCATGATATCCATGAAATCTGAAGAAATATAATGGATCAAGATCTCCATAATGGCTAAAGATATCGACATACACTGGAATCAAGTCACGAGAGCTGAAATCTCATGAACACTAGCATGATCAAGAAGGTAGCATATATGAAATGCCACCAATCATGAAGGTCTTCTACACAATCTGCTATGAGTACATGTCCTACTATGTGAATAGAGGTGTTGAGTTCAAACATAGTATTCCATCGTCTGATTAATTGTCATAGATGTATACCGTTAACAAACACGAGATCACCCACCGATAATAAAATGGGAATCAAGGTACTAGAGTGAAAACTAACAAGTGTGAATAAATTTGTTGAGGTCGAACACTTGAAAGAATCTTTCAATCATGGGACATTTATGTATTCCGAAAAATTGTCGATGGCAAGAGAACCTTCCACTGATGACCACAAGTCTCAAGGCACTCAAAATGACTCTAGACTCCTATCCTAGAATAAATGATCTGAAGTCAATGGGATGAAATCCGCTGGAAGGAGGGAATTAAGGCATCCCCTATCATCCAACACGAGGTAATAAACAAAGCTGTATCATGTGGAAGGACTCGATCATAATATGCATGGACCAGTAATAGTACCGGGAATGGCCGACATGCAAAGTCAAGAAAACTGAGGAATGGACGACTGCGGCTTCAAATTCCTTCGAACAAGAGCATAAAGGTGAATGGTGACTGAATGTATGCAGCATAGACTTAATATACAAAAACTGGGACATCTATGCGACACAGGAGGCATCGACAGAGGCTCCATAGGGACTAGAATCTTAACCAGTCGGTGGAGGTAAACTCAGAGATACGAGTATAGCTCCTAAAGTCAAACTATTAACCCAGCCAATGGATGTGATATACAGTGCTCTATTCGAAGGAGACACAACTCGAATGCTTCCAAAGATAACATCTTTTCCTGTCCGGCTTTTTGGTTTTTTGATTGTTTTGGACTTTTTTAGATATTTTGAAAACCTTGAAAAAGAATAAAAGTTCTTTATAGTTACAAATCTACGAGGATACGAGTGTCAAGGGGAAAACAAGTTGCAAAGGATATATAAAGGCTATGCTTAGCTATACATGAGACAAGGTCAGGCAATATGGCTGATAATCAAAGTTAGGGAAGCCGACGTAAGGCTCAATATGGCAAGCAAAACTCATGATAATGCAATTACAACTTGACATATACAAGGGAGTCTCAGGGAAATGGCTAGCATAAAGTTCAAGAGGAGTATGAAGCTCTTTCTCAAGGACATGGTGGGACTAAAAGGGACTCCTGGACCTAAGAGAGGACTCACAACATGGGTACCAAATACAAAAGGGAGTTAACTAGGACACCCATGTATAGGAAAGCTCTACCATTCACATGGTACCACTTCTAACAACAACATGAAGGTTTTGTGATACCATGGAATGGGTTCATACCTAAGGTTAATATGGAACGGTCATAAGGCAATGAATAAGTGCCAACGGATGTGATATTCTAAACTATATGCTTGTTCAGACATAATACCTATGATAGGCACGAACGGGTTAAAACCTTGGAGAGAGTGTACAAAAACTGGATCCTTCATGACAATAATATTAGTCCAAAACAACCCAAAATAGTCAATAAAGAATCCAAACTATAGGGAATAGGGAGGAATGATCATGAAAAATAAATTCAAAGGAAATAGTGCAGTGGACGATGGGACATAAAAAGGAATGTAAAGTGTAGACCCAACATTCATGTATCCACTACCACCCCCGTGAGGGTGACCACTGCTGTAAAGACTGAGCAAAGGGAATAAAAATCCTCCACAAATGGAGTAGAGGATGGAATATGACCATTCCCAAATCTATGAGCATGGTAAGGGGTTGTGATGCCCCCAATTCTGACACCAGGGTCCGTACTAGGACCAAGGACGAGTGATAGGATACCAGGCATGTTGAAAATAAAAGGACCCAAACTCTTGAGAGCATAAATATACTCAAGTAACCATGATGTAACAGCCCCAAAAGTTCCATTCAATAAAAATTTCATGCACTATCAAAACAACTTATAAAATTTATACAACCATGTAAACTGCTACGAGTTCAGAGTAACTATGGAGATGTACTTGCAACATTATTAATCACTTATGCCACACACATGTATGTAAATCATAATCTACGACCAAAGGCATTGTCATTTTTCTAACAGTCCCTTCGATTATAGTTGTCCGATGAAGGCTTATGCATCAAATCATGTGTCATACCCATATGGGTAAGAACCAAATCATTGTTGAAAGACTAATTTGCTTTTGAACAACCATTCCTAGGATTTGAGAATGATATTAAAATAGAAACCCATTGTACCTCAATCACCAAAACATCATAGATTTAATTGTATCAAGGTTGACTGTTTCAATTCCTTTTAAGGTTGATATTCTTTATAATATTTGATACATGGGGAAATACTTTATTCAATAACATGTAATTCAATCATTTAACATATCATAATTATTGAAAATAACATTTAGTCGCATAATTAGACCGTCTATCATCTTATACAAGAACATTCAGGTGATACACATAAACCACAAATGAAGACACAAGATATACGTGGTTCTCCCCCAACCCAGGGTTACGTCCACCAAATGTTTGTTGTCTTTTTATTATAGGAAAATCAACATATCAATAAATACAACCCACATCATACATGATGTGTCATTCTTTTCTCTTTCTCAGAGTTCCTCCTAAAATCAGAGATGACCTTTACATTATCAACGTGAGACCACAAGACCCTTGGAACATATCTGAGTGAACATAGCCTCACTTTAAAACTCCATTTATATATGGACCACAACTTTCAATAAGTTCAAGGAATTGGAGAACTTTTTAATGTAAGGAAAAAGGGACATTAGTTTATGTAGTGAAAACATTTCACCTCTACAAAGGTAGACATATGGCGACTTCTTATAGGAATCCTTATGATTGACATAATAATTATTGTAATGTTTCCTAAAAGGTTAACCATTACTGATAACAATAAATATTTGTGCATAGTCAATTAGCTTTTACACTTTATCTCCCAAGGAAAGAGTCTCATATCCTTCCTTATCATGCTTAAGTAATTTATGTTTATTGGTACGCAAACTAGAATAAGTGACTACACTTTGGTAGCGAGTTTGGTTCATAATCATATCCATCATATAATTATATTCATACGAATCGAGCATGAAAGGAATACCACACTTTTAAGGGGGTTGGTCCTAGCATAAACATCGTAAGGAAATATTATTACTATTTCAAAATGCATACCAGGTAAAAATCGGTAGCATTGGAAAATTGTTACAAAGCACAGTCTAGGTAAGATCGTATTCACAGACATTGTCAAAAAGTACACCAATTCAAAATTGGTAGCATGGGAAAATCATTGAGATGCACAGTCTCGACAAGATCTCTTTCATAGACATTTCACCAGGTCATCAATTTAACACGATACTCTATGCATGCAAAATAGGGTACGATTCCCCACAACATATACTACCGAAGAATGGGAGACGTTACAGAATTTAGGTTTGAGGATCCCATCCACATATGTAGATATTCGTCTTCACCATTTTAATAACTTATAAGACAAAAAATAGCTTAACCAGTATTCATGTGAGGTCAATACCGCAATACTGGAAGGCCCCAACAAAAAACACAGTCTAAGTATTCATAGGCATTCAAAAATAGATCCACTCCATTTTGGATCCAACACGCTGCAGAGCGATAATAAAAGAAAAAGGGGACACTGCTTGAACCAGAACTAAAACCCATTTCGCATCGACCTCGCTTATGGGTAAAACTGCAGCTCAAGCAAAACCATACCTAGGGATCTAAGCATAGTCAAAGATCAACTGGATGTAGATATAAAACATAGTCAAAAAGAAATTCAAACATATCTGGAAATGAAATGTACCAAATTAGATTCAATAGCAGGTGATAATCGAAATAAACAACCATAAGGTTCAGCTTTGGACGTGTAGAACTAGCTATGGACAACGCCCATACACTAATTTGGATTCTTTGGGTTCTCCTGGTTCAATACGGGTTCAAGACATGGAAAAGTACCCACACATACTTATATATTCTGGATACAAAACTGGGTCTAACCAATGGAATGAAAAAGGGTCTCTTGAATTATGTGTAAACAGTCAGCAAAATCTATAGATAAGATTTAAATAATGCATCAATTTATTTTATCAAAATCAAGCTCAGGAAGGGGACTCCCATGCACTAAGTGGATCTAGGGTTTCGTTGGATCAACGCGCAAACTATGATGTGCATTTGAATTCCATGGATCTATCCAAATAGACCCAGAACTCAATGACATAACTTGTTGTTACACTCGCATGGGATAGAAAGAACTGTATTAGATCCATGAAACATAGGACATGAAACATATTACCAGAGAAAAAAAGGAGTCGGACCTGTAACATTGTGCCATAACCCAATTTCAAAGTCATTGTGTAGGTGGCTTGTCGATCGTGGGATCCATCTCCACCAGTATGATTTGCAAGACAGTTTGTGATAATCTCCCACATTAGGGAACCGATTTCAAATTCCTAGAGCTAATCCTTTTTCAAACTAGATGAGGCATCACAGAGCCAACCCTTTTTCATGTTGGGTGTGGCATCCTGACAATGGAAGGAACCAATCCTCTCACCATGTCACAACCCTTACATCTGACCATGGAAGGAACCAATCCTCTCACCATGTCGGAATGGCACTGCACTTACATCTGATCATGGAAGGAACCAATCCTCTCACCATGTCAAAATGGCATAGTACGGACACATCACTTCCTCTTGGGAGGAACCTCGATCTGGAGAACACCAAGATTCTCCCTAAAGTACTCAAACTTCAACTTAGCCAATGGCTTAGTCAACACATCATCTATCTATTCATCCATCACAACATATTGGAGCTTCACTGCTCCTCTCTGCACCATATCCCTGATATAGTGATACTTGATCTCAATATGCTTCGACTTGTCATGGAATACTGGATTCTCGGAAAACTTTACACAGCTCTAGTTGTCACAGTATATACAAGTAGCATCTAACTGGAGATCAAACAAGTCAGACAATAGCTTCCTCAACCATACTACCTCACAACTAGCTGAACAGGATGCAACATACTCTACTTCAGCCGTACTCAGTGCCACACAGGATTTCTTCTTGCTAAACCAAGAGATCACACCTGATCCCATACTGAAGCAACATCCTGAAGTAATCTTCCTGTTGATGGCACTTCCTGCCCAATATGAATCAACATAACCCTCCAGGTTAATATTTTGATTCGCATCATACTTGATTCCATAATCAACTGTACCCTTTAGGTACCTCAAAATATGCTTTGCATCCGTCAAGTGAACACTTCTCGGATCTGTCAAGTACTGGCTTAAGGTGTTCACAGCAAAGCAAATGTCTAGTCTCGTGTTCGTCAGGTACATCAATGACCCGATCATCTGACGATACATCGCAGCATCAACCGATTCTGATGAAGCATCACTCAATAGCTTCAGGTTTGATGCCATAGGTGTGGTCAATGCCTTGCATTCCATCATCCCAAACCTCTTCAGGATCTCTACTACATACTTCCATTGTCCAAGGAAGATTCCATCTGTACTTTGCCACACCTCCATACCTAGAAAGTAAAGCATCATCCTCAAATCCTTCATTTCGAACTCAGTAGCAAGCTTTCTCTTCATATCAACAATAAACCCATCTGAACCTGTCACAAATAGATCATCTACATACAGTAGGAGCATCACTGGGTTTCCACCTTTAACTTTTTAGTAAAGGTTGGAGTCTGCTTTACTCTTGGTAAAGCCCAAACTGGATAGAAAGCTGTCAATTCTACTGTACTAGGTCCTGGGTGCCTGTTTCAAACCATACAGGGCTTTCTTCAATCTGCATACATGAGACTCTCTATCATGTGTCTCAAAACTGAGTGGCTGTTCTACATACACTTCCTATTCTACTACACCATTCAGGAAAGCAGTCTTGACATCAATCTGGTGTATCTTCCATTTCATCACTGTAGCCAGAGCAAGTACTGTTATGATGGAAGTGTATCTGGCTACAGCTGCAAAGGTTTCTTCATAGTCTATTCCTTCTTTCTGAGAGAAACCCCGAGCTACAAATCTTGCCTTATATTTTTCAATGCTACCGTCTGCAGCATGCTTGATCTTGTAGATCCATTTGGAAGTTACAACTGACTTCCCTTCTAGTCTTGGGACAACATCCCAAATGTCATTCTTCATGATTTATTGATATTCTTCGATCATAGCATCCTTCCATTCTTTCTAATCTGCTGCTTCTTTATAACTAGAAGGTTTTTTATTAATGAAATCACATAGTAAAGCTACATACCCAGAATTGGATCTGGTTCTCTTTCTTTCTCTGTGATTTTCTTCTAGAGCTCCATATCTTTCTGCACCTTGCATAAGTTCACGTATCCAAGCAGGTTTCCTCTTATGAGGATTCTTCTCCAGAGGTGGATCTACAGGTCTTTGTGGTTCCTCGAACTCTCGATCTTCTTCTTGAGTTTCTTCGTCCATGATTATATCATGAATTCTGGGTACTTTTGCTTCTGCTTCTTCAGAATCTTCAGCTGGTCTCTTTCTGGATTTGTTGTAAGCTGTGCTTTCATCAAATGTCACATCCCTGCTGATGTCAATCTTCTTGTATCCTGGGAAATATATTCTGTAAGCCTTCGAGCTTTCAGAGTATCCCACAAATATGCCCTTCCTTCCTGAAGGATCTAATTTTGTTCTTTTCTCTTTTGGAATGTGTATGTATACGGGACAACCGAATATTCTGAGATGGATGACTTCTGGTTTCTTGCTAGAGAATACTTCTTCAGGAGTCTTGTTCTCGAGTACTCTACGTGGAGTATGTTTCTGTACATACACCACTGTTCTGGAAGCTTCTGCCCAAATATGCATAGGTAGATCTGGATCATGAAGCATATCTCTTGTAGCTTCCATGATAGTTCTATTCTTCCATTCTATAATCCCATTATGTTGTGGATTATAAGGAGTGGACAACTCCCTTTTAATCCCTAATTCTTTGCATAGCTCTTTGAATTCATTCGAAGTGAATTCTCCGCCATTATCTGATCGAAAAGTCTTGATCTTCTTTTCAGTATGGTTCTCGATCAAGGATTTGAATTCCTTGAACTTACTGAATAGTTCATCTTTGTTCTTCATAAAGTAAATCCATGTCTTTCTAGAAAAATCATCAATAAAAGAAACATAATATGCATACCCGCTTAGTGAGTTTGATGACATAGGACCGCATACATCGGAGTGGATGATTTCTAGAATACCTTTGGATTTGCTTTTGCTGCTGGGAAATATCTTCTTTATATTCTTCCCTTTCACACATCCTTTGCAAACTCCATTATGTTTTGCTTGGAATTATGGAAGACCTTCAACAGCTTTTCTTGCAATAGGTAGTGCTCTGTAATGCACATGTGCAAGCCTTCTATGCCAAAGCTCATTTGGCTCTACTGTGTCATGGATCAAGGCTTGTTCTAGATGACCCTTCAATTTGTACAAGCCTCCTTCTTGTTCTCCAATCACTACCGCATCATCGATAGTCTTTCCTTTTGGCCACATAATGACTTGACCATTTATGAATGCAACCCGCATTAATTTTGCCTCCAATGCTGAAATGGAGAGAATATTCTTCTTGAGTCCTGGAACAAACCATACTTCTTTCATTGTTAGAGACTTACCAGAGTCTAGTTTATATGAAGATTCCCCACTACCTTTTATTGGATATTGGTAGTCATCTCCTAGCTTCACCTTGTGAGGTGATTCATGTTCTGACAGTCTTGCAAAGGATTCCTTGAATCCCTTCATATGTTTGGAAGCCCCATTGTCTATAAGCCAATCATTGCTTCCATGTGAAACATTTCCCGTGAGAGCGGAGATCAGTACATATTCATCCTCGCTTGAAGAATCTTCACTTTCATATCTGGATCTCTTCTTGGATGGTTCATCATCCTCTACAGCATAAGCATGATGTATTCTTTTGTTCCCCTTCTTCTTATGAGAGTGGATCTTGTTCTTAGGACAATCTTTTTCAAAGTGTCCCATCTCATCACATGTATAACATCTTATTTTTGATATGTCTTTTCTGAGATGAGAATCCTTACCTTTGGAGTAATGAGGTCTTCTTCTGCTTTTCTTGGAGTGGGCTGTAAGGGATTGGTATTCACTTCCCATCTTCTCTTCTCGAGCTGCTATCCATGCTTCTTCTTGAGAACATTCTTCCCATAGTCTGCTGAATTTGACTAACTTCTTTCTAGCACAGATTCCTTGGATGAAAGCATCCCATGACCTAGGAAGGCCATTCAAGGTAGTCATCACAATCTCTGCATTTTCCACTTCTTCATCAACAGCTTCTAATTGTTCCTTGATCTGAGAAACCTTTATAAAGTAAGACTGAATAGTCTTAGCATTTTGGATCTTCACTTTCTTGAATTGGTTTCTCAAAGTCATCTTCCTGTTAATGTTCTTCCCTTCAAACAATTTGGTTAGGGCATCAAACATAGATTTAGGTGTCTTAAGAGATGATACCTGTGGTATGAGATGATCCTTGATAGAATCAGCAATGATCCTCTTTGCCATAACCATATTCTTCTTATGCAAGGCCTTAGCCTCATCTCCCTCTGGGACTGGAACCTCCTCATTGATATAGGAGTCTAATTCATTCTCTTCCAGGACCAGGGAGATCCTATACTTCCAAGCTCGAAAGTTTTCAGCTCCCTCAAGCTTTTCATCAAGCTTGGTATGATGAGACATATTTAAATGAGAACCTCAAATGGAAATACAAAATACTTTAGATCTTACCAGGTTCAATATGTCGGATCTGAAACTTGAGCTGGAATCCTGCAGAGCTGGTTCAAGAGCAAATTAGGGTTTTGCTTTTCTGGAGTTCTGTCCACCTAAATGTCTTGAAATTTGTCCCTAACTTCGATTTTGGGGAGGAGATCAATCTAGGCCTGGGCTCACTGAAAAATTCCTCTTCTGTAGAAAGCCCTAATTTCTGACCCCTGTGACAGGTCCAAAACTGAAAAACCTCAAAATTGGATTCTGTTTTGACAGAAAGTTGTGCCCTAAGGAGGAGAGTTGTTCCACCTTACTTTTGCTGAAAATATGTGGAGGAAGGTCCACAAACTAGGAAGCCCTAGTTCCCGCAGCTGTACAGTGTCTTCTTCTCAGGTTAGCTATGATACCATGTTAGTTTTTCAACATTAAGCTAGCATTATGATCTTTGGATCTTTTCACTGAGAGAATAACAAGCACATCAATAAAAACATAAGCACATCACAAGAGACAAGAGACACAGAGTTTTTCTTGGGGAAACCATAAAGGAGAGAACCCTGCAACTTCCTCAAAGATAGAATCAGCACCAAAATAGTAAGTGATCTCCCAAAAAAGCAGTAGTCTTCTTATTTTCTAGTCCCAGTGTATTTCCTTCCTCACTAATGCGACACACTTGAGTGAGTGAGTGATGTATATGATAAATAGAGAGACTCACTCTCTATTTATATTCTTTCGTTCACTTGAAGTGCACTCAATCATGTTGGCCTAACTTAACAATTACTTACTAGAGCCGACATCTATAGGAGTGTCTAATAACCCTAGTGCCCCAGAACTGTGGTGACTTTAACTCTTACACAATCGGAGAGTTACCCACTATGACTTGACATGACTTGTTTACATTATGAACCTCCTGATCGGAACATCGGGGCAAGACAACATGGCTCAAATACATAATAGATACATCTTGGAATAAACATCGGGTTACAATACATAAGATACATAGATGAATACATTCCAAAGTTACAAATACATCAACATCCTCTCCCCGACAACGACGTCAATTTGTTATCTCTCCAGGAAACTCTTCTAGGTTGCATATCGAAGATGCCTGGTAACTTTAGTATTTTCTTAATGATGGGTAATATGGATCAAGTTGGATGAATTGATCAAAACTCACTCATTCAAAACATGCATAAACACACTCGGATAGATAAGGCTTTAAACCACTTCTGTTTAGAGAGTTGATAAAATGTGGATGTATGCAAAATTCTTATCATGCTAGTAGAGTCATAAGCAAAGCATATACGAATGGCTAATCACAATAAGCAAATGATACTTTCTATTCAATTCATCAATACAAATATAGGATGATAACTATCCGGCATTAGAAAAATAGAGCAAACATGAAAATGAACATTCAAGTGCAAGTATAGAAAGGTAGGAAATGAAATATGAACATAAATGGACAAAGAAGCTTATATTATTGGCATGAAAATGAGAAGTATGAGAGTACGAGTATGAAAAAGTATCCAAAGTCAAATCCTCCACAATGATTCTTCAATGAGCTTAAATAATATTTACAAATCAGCTTCAAGATCCTCAAAAGATGGATCTGATAATCTCTTTTCCTATCTCAAATCTGAATTTGTGAGGTGGCTGGAAAATGCTGAAATTTATGGAAATATGCTTCTCAAATATTGACTTATATCTCTCAAATCAAAACATATTTTGGAAACTTTAGAGAGTTTATTGTGTATTGGTTTTTTTTGATAAAAAACCTCTCTCAGTTATGTGGATTCGTTTCCATTTTCCCGAAATATGTATTTCAAAAATATGTGTCGAATAGGGGAATTCTGAGATCTGAAATTTAGGGCTCATAGATGGATTCAATTCTCTAAATATGTGACACCTGTAGTAAAAATGAGATATTTTATTGTTCTTTGAAATGTTAGGAACAAAAACCTCTGATCATTTTGCAAAAGGATTCTCGAGTCACTCACAATAATCATTTCAAAATGATGACTTTTTGTAGTAAAAGCGCCAATTTCGGTGGCTTGGAGTGCCGTGAAATTTCGGTCTTAGCTGCTGAAAGTATGATTTTGGTGGCTTAGAGACTGTTTTGAAACAATTATTAGCCATAGAAACCTGTGTTTTGAGTTTTTTGAAATAAATACTAACTCCAAAGTTTTTTTAAAAATATTTACAAGTTAGAACGCATTAAAAAGAGTTTGAAAAAAATTAATAAAGTTTTTCCTAATGACTTTCTACCTCTTAATAAAATAAATTTGACTAATTTATTTAAGGAGATAACACATTATTCGCTGGTGAAACATCAGCAGGCAAGTATCCAAAGAATGTATCGAAAGTAAAATGTTCTGATTGATTACTAAAGAAGGAGACAGATTCATTGGAACCGTCAAGATCGGTCACCGTTTGTTTCCTAAATGGTTCCCTATCAATTTTGAGTTTGTTAGGCTGTCCGTTTAGGGGAAACCACAAGTGAGACCAATCGGTGGCAAAGTAACCTTTCAGTTTTTCCAACCAATCTCGTGTTAACCACATACCGTAAGTCTCCGGAATGTCTGCGATTACAATGTCAATGGTCTAATGAATTCTGGGATCTACAGACAATCTAAGAATAACATTCTTCAGTCTTCCTACAACTTTAACCTTAGACCTATCCAATTGGACAATTTGGATAGGACAAGTTTCCCATGTAGAATTCATATTTTTGCAGACAAAAAGAGGCATCACTTTAGATGAGGCCCCTAAATCAACCATGCATTTATGTACATTTCTGTTGAAGATTTCAAAAGTGAGTAAGAAGGGTGGGGTTCCCTTGCTTCTAGGATTCTGATTGTTTGGTCAAGGGGAAGAGTAAAGATTATTATTCTGATTTTCCCTAAGTTGTTTTATTATCATGATTTTAGGCAGGGAATCTCTCATGGAAGGGATTTTGAGAAGGTCAAATAAATATATATTTTCCTTGACTCTTTTCAAATCATCAACTAAATTATATTTCAGATGAGGAATGATAGTGTCTTTCTGTGCTTGGGATTTACCTTTGTTGGGAGCTGACGCCGTAGGTTATGGTTCCTACGGGGGTGGCCCTTTTGATCTAGTGTTGTCAGTGTGTTGTAGATTGAAAACTACGCCAGGTTCTTCTTCCTCTTCTTGAGAAAAGAAACTTACATTGCTAACCTGCTGGTCTTCTTCGTCTTCTTCTTGGGGAGATTGTGACTCTTGATTTGATTGATCTTCAGAGGATTCAGGAATGTTTGGTGTTCCTGTAGCCAAGGATTTCAAGAAAGAAAATATTTCCTCTAACATGAATCCCTCACTTAGATTTGGAGGTGGTGGGTTTTGAGGGGGTTGGTTAGGTCTCCTAAAAGGTGGCCTATTAAATCCCCTATTGTTGGATTGATTTTCGTTATTAGTTTTCTTAAGATTCACCATATCATTAGACATTTTATAAAGGAGATTCTTCATGTCATTCATATTGAAAGGATCTTGTGTTGTGGTGGTGGTTTTGGGAGTATTGTCAATATTCTTGTAGGAAGTATAAGATTGTTCAAATGATGTGTTAGGGTTGTCATTAAAATAGAACATGTCCTTTTCTACTTGTATTGCTTCAGAGAAAGCATCCTGCAAGGACTCTTTATGAGCTCTTTTGACCCACATGGCTATTTGAGCTCGAATACCCTTAATATAATAAGCTACCAATAATTCCTTAACAGGGAGGATAGTGATTGGAATCCTATTTTTCAAATATGAAAACCATTGGTTATAATATTTGAATCGCTCCTTACCTTTGGTCCTCATGGAAGAAAGCTCTATGACTAAATCCTCTGGGGTCTTGTCATCCCCAAATTTCTGAGTGAAGAGTTCAGAGAACACATCGCATGATGGGATAGAACTAGATTCTAGGGAGAAATACCAAGTAGAATATTTTACCTCAAAAGTATAAGGGAACAGTCTACAAACTACGTCTTCAGGTATGACATTTTTAAGCCTGATAGCATGCATACAATATTTGATGTGGTCTTCCATAGGGATTTTTTCATCTGGATTATATTTTGAAATCCACTTCTTAGGGTTTCTTGGAAACGTATGATGATCACCTAAGACAGACACATCATCTCCATCTAGCCATGGTTTGTTAGCTCATTCATCAGCCATGGGAATTGACTCCTTTGATTAGGTGGAAGATTCAAGGTCTGACGATTCGTCTAAGGAGGATGAAGAAGAGGGAGGTGAAGGGGGTGACCCTCCTATTTGGATGTTTTTTCGGGGAGTAACTGACTCCCTAAAAAATGAATCAAGATCTAGTCCAGGGGTATATGGTTCACTGGAAGGATCGTTGCATCCTTCAGTGTTTTGGTCACCTAAATTTAGATTATCTTGATGGTTGGCTTGGGGATTATTCCAGTGGAGACTTTTTTCAACAAACTGGCTTCGAATCTTAGCACCGTTATCGGAATTATGTTTCAGTAATTTTACAACCATGATGGGTAGTAAAGTAGGAGATACGAGAATGCATCTATCTACTGGGGTTCTCTGTTCATTTACAGGGGTAGTCGGAACGATGTCTGAACCTTGTGTGATTTGTCCCCCTGATGTAGATGCAAGGGTGTGACTATGAGTGATAATCAGATCTCTTGCTGGAGGAGGTGTTTTTGTAATTTTTTTAGGCATGATTTGTTGGCCCTCCTTCTAGCACCATTTGTTGAAGCCTCAGTAGTGTATGTGGCTGAAAAGGGTGTTTAAGACTTACAACAGAGGGGGAAAACCCAGACTCAAGGGATTCAAAAGGTATTGCAAAAGGACAGTCCTATCCCCAACCTATTTGGTGTAGTGATCTACCATGGATATTTCTAGCCTCCGTTGGCTCTTGTGGATTTGATCCTTAAAGGATCTATTTCCTAGATTGGAAAACATGATAGGTAATGCAAAGAAAAGAAACTTAAATCTAACTATGAAATAAAATATGATCTAAATCTAAGCTACTCAAAGAGGATGTTGAATTGATTTACATATCAACTTGAGGTGTAAGACAGACAAGTATTTTCATCAAATTAACATAAATGTAAATAAGACTATTAGCTTATCACTTAACTCACAATCAATTAATGAAAATCAAATGACAACACCTTAATATTGTATCATTCAAAGTTTATCTGCATGTATGCATGTTAATTAAAAAACCAACATGTTTGTTATCTTTCTAACTTCACTGCTGAATCATTTGCAAAAATAGATAAATGCTTTTAAAAGAAGAAATTCTTCCAATTTTTTTTATCAATGCATGAATTAGTAACAAAGAGAGATCAAAGTTATAAATAGATTCATTTATCAATTTCAAAGAACTAACAACGATATTCATCCATCTAAAACAGGAAAAATCATGATCTGTTAAAGAAATTTAGTCAAATCAATAACAAGAGATATGCAAATAATATCAATACTGTATTAAATCAAGTTTTGTAAGAAATGGCAGAAACCTCAAGTACACAGAGGTATCTTCAGTACTCTGTCCAAATCTTTCACCTTCCAAAAGTCCCCTAATACATCTAAAGTCTACCCCTTAAATAATTATTACAAAAGAATCAATTCCCTTGAAAATGGGATAAAAGAACCCAAACAAAGCTAATACCAAAAAAATCTCTCCATATTTTCCAAATCTCCAACAACTCATCTAAGTTGGGATAGTTAGCAGATTCAAGTTCAAGGTGGGCACTACATTTGTGATCTTCTATTTCATTCTTTACTAACTTATGCCAAATATGAAGGTATATATGGATCTTCCCTTCAATATAAAGTGGCTGTTTTATTAACCTATCCACATCATCAATACTGGTATGACTAAGCCCCTGGATCTTCTCTTTTGTTTCATCTTGTCGTTGTTCAACCTGTTCAATCATGAGTTTTGAAGGGCATGCATTCTTGATGAGACCCATTAAAGGAAAACACAAAGTGTCCATTAAATTGTTAGCAGCATACCACCTCCTTCCACAGATAGCATACGCCTTCTTAATAGCTTCACCAATTGTTTCATTCAGATATTCCCAAGTACGTAAAATAGTTCTAACCTTCTTCAGCTGGAAACTGCTAAGAATAGTGATTTTTTCTGGCTTATCTTTCATGTATCTTTGTCAATCTACAACATCGTCATATGCTTTGGAAGCTTCTTCCCTTCTGTCTACTTGATCTTCAAGAGTAACATACATCTTATAAAAAAAAAGATGAGTCTAAAAAATACTATCCATATTTTAAAACAATTCACTAATTAATTCATAATGATTTTGATTAGTCTTGAGAGCTAATTCCTTGAATTCTTCTTGTAAAAAATTAGAGATCGAAAGATGAAGCTGCACTTGCAGTTGCATCTTCACATTGCTTCTCAAGCAAGGCTATTCTCTGCACAAAGAAAACATTTACAGTCTTCTCACTTAGAAAATCATCCTGAAAATAAGTATTATTCTCCTGTAGCTCATTACACTTGTCCTCAGATATCTTCATTAAATAAGCAACATGAGCCTCATGTTTCTTTCTTGTATGTTCCAGTTCTTCCTTGAGTTTGGTTATTTCTTTTTTTTTCTTGTCAATATCTCTGTTCAAATAATCAATAGAATAAAAGTTTGCACCCGTGAAAGCTCTGAAAGAAGAAGAAGTATCTACAGCATCCTCCCATGGGTCACCAGACTATTGAGTCCACACTACCTGGTTAGAGAGAGATGTATCTACATCACCTTGCTATCTGCTTTTATTCTTACCTCTTCTAACCACTGCTTTATTAGACTTACTATAATGATAATCTCCAAGAGAGATCACAATATCTTCATTAAACTCATCTCTTACCTCATCAGTGGAAGTAGTGTCAATCCCTATGGACACCAAAGGAGAAGTCTGAGTGATGGTAGGAGAAGGCATATGCATGGTGATGCGAGTAGTGGATAAAGGAGAAGAACTACTTTAGACAACAACTGCTTCAAAATTCGAAAGGATAATTGGAATAGAGGTTTTAGGGGATGAAGCATGAATGGTATCAGCTGGAAGTGATGATGTAGATACTAAGGCCTTTTCAGGAACGAACGATGTTGATAGAGAAAAAGAAGGAATGTGCAGTGGAATATTAGGAACTTAAAATGCAGTAGATTGTGGCATAGGTAGATGTACAAATATAGAGGTAATATAATCACGTATACATGTCACAATATGATAGAGCTTGGATAATGGAGGTGATAAAGTTGATCCAACATGAAAAGCAGGTAGGGTTTGAATCGATGAGAGGAGAAATGCCAAGGAAAAAGAATGAGACCCAAAAGTGGGTTGTGGGTTTTCAGGAACATAGGAACATTTTATGTTACTACCACTGAATAAATTCATAAATGTCCACAAATTGTTACCATTATCAACTTCTTTAGAAACAGGCACAAGAGAGGTTCCTCCTTCTTCAGTATCAGAATTGGTCAAGTCTATGGTATGAGCTGGAGAGGAGGAAGCCTGAACTTTTAGACTTGTAAATGGATTAAGCTCATCCATCACCTGATCATCACATGCTGAAGTGACTGTAACATTTACCTTTTTATCAACAACAACCTAAGTAGTTGCAAATTCATGAGTATCCAGGACATAAGTCATTTGTGTTAGCTTTTGTTTAAACCATTGAGACATGTGTATAAAGGCTTTGACCCGCTGAAGAATCTTTAGTTTCTTGAGCCTCCTTCTCTTCTTTGTATTTTCTCATCTTTTCCAAAATATTGAACTCCATTGCTCTGTAAGCCAGGAACTTGTCTCTTATTTCTTTCTGGTAGCATAATATTTTACTTTGTTTCTATTTGCTTTTGGCTCTGGCTAAAAATTCAGAAAAATTATTGACTCCTTGGTAAATATAATCATCTGGTACTTCTTCATGAGTATAACCTTCTTTGAAATGGTTATGCCTGAGATGAGCATCAACCCACCCCTTGGGACCATGTTACCTTTTGCTAGAAAAACCTAGTTTCAGAGAAACTATGTGGTCACCAAGCTCTATAGCCTAGGTCGAAGTTGGTATGCTCAGTGGTCCAAAGGTTTGAGGGAGATTAGGCCAAAATCTTCTTTTTGGTTCAGCGAGCTTCTTGTAAACTCCTTCAGTCACTGTATGGAAGGATATCTCCTCAATAATCAACCTGTCAGGTACAACTTTGGGTAACATATGGGCAGTATTGCTGCCCTAGATTCTGATATATGCAAATGATTCTCCAACGTACTAATATCCCATGGTAGCAATAAGGTTCTTGGCTTCAAGAGAGAAGTATGGATCTTTCGTTTTGAATATTAGAAAATAAATACGGCCGAGGAAGTTTTCACAAATTTCGTAGAACATGGCGACATAGTTGGTGCCACAATTATACATGGTAAATGGGTAGAGGTGGGGCTAGTAAGATCTAGTCCCATCCCAATCAACGGGGTAAAGGTCATCCTTCCTTGGAGAAAACTTATCGGGATTGCTCATCCAGGACTTCAACATTTCATCAAAATTATATCTAGATTTAGAGGCTTTGAAAAAATCACCGTTAAGGAGTTGTCTGACCAAATTGAGAGCATAAGCTTTGACAAAGATCTCAGGACGGAAGCTAGTGAGTTGAAACCCTATGATACAATTGAAGGAGCGGTCTTTCGAGTTTGCATTTTCAATAATCCATTTAACTGCGTCATTGTAAGGAGGAATAGAAGGTCTATCAACAATGGAATGGATACCATAATCCCTAATTCTATGGTAGGCGGGCTGGTCGTTCTGGATGTCTGAAAGGTCATCGTTGTCGAAAATAGAGTATTTCCTAGACCAATCTACTTTGTAGATTTCACTGACTCTACCACTAGTATCAGAAAAGATGCCAAAGTTGGGGTCCTTAGTCAGCAAATCCCTCTAAAGGTTCTTGCATCAGGTAATTTGAGACATCTTAGGGTTGAAATATTTTGTTAAATGCATAAACCCAGAATTAAAACTAATTTACCCTAGAACAACAGTAAGCAACTTGAACTATGAAAAGGACTCAAAGACTAACCTATAATCATAATGGATAGTGATAACATCGACTGGTAAAAAACACAAGGAAATTTAACGAAACTCAGCAATTTACAACAGTAAAAATGGTAAAGACATCACAAAATACCAAAATATATATAGATTTTCACGACTCAGTTAGGACCGTAGGATTAAGATAAGCGGTCGAGATTAAGCCTGCGGGATGCTAGATCCAATTTCAAAATTTATTTAACTATCCTGCAACCCACATTCCACACATGCAGGATGCAGGATTACAAAACCATCAAAACTTTATTCAATCTCTCCTGCAATCCGCAGCCTGCAAGTTGCGGGTTGCGGGTTGCGGAGACATGCAACAAAACCATCAAAATAAATAATATTCCTACAATCCACATTCCACACTTTCGAAATGAGGGATGTGGGATGGAAAACTTACACACACACACATACACACAATCTTCATGCATCCTACATTCCACAAGTTACGGGATGTGGGATGAAAAGCTTTGAAAAAATCAAACTTCAAAATCCTTCCATCCGCAAGTTGCGGATTGCGGGATGCGGGTTGTGGAGTGAAACAATTTCACTAAAAGGTAGTTCCCTGCAACTTCATAAAAAAACACAAATCACTCATAGATTTTATAAATTTGGCTAAGTAAAAAAAAAAAAACTACGACAAATGTAATAGGGGCCACAAAAATGATTAAAGGACTTCAAGCAATTACTTTTGTATGTGTAATTGGGCTCCCGTGTTTTAAATAACATGGGCCCTGTTGTACCTACAACATACCCAAGAATCATTCTTGGTTTCAACTATTTCATTCGAGAAATTCATGTAACAATATGTGGGATAGAAACACATCTCAGGAGGAATAAGATACACAAGTTTGAGTAACCTCCCAAGATTGATATCCACCTTCATCACCCTCATCCAATTCATTTGGAAGAAAAGGTATTTCCAAATAAAAATCCTTGTTGCCAATGTGACTATTCTAGATCTTCATGCATGAGCATTGGTTTGGATAAGGTACCTTTCGCATCCCCACCCTACATGAGCGGAGCATACATAAAGCAATTTGGTAATATTGAGTTTGTTATTTTCATTGACATTTTGGTTCATGGTATGATGTTGGAGAAGTTTTCTCCTAGTTTTTAGGCTATGCTATGTATTTGGTTAGAGTAATCTCTGCATATGGAATCACTTGAATATGAATTTGAAAGGATTGTAGTTCTTCATTATGATATTATGATTGATCATTGTAAGGATGATGCACTGTGTACAAGATCCTTTCATTTCACAACACATGTGGATGACCAAGTACGAAAATGAGTCTACTATAAGGGATGATGATTCTTTAAGAATTCTCAAAGGGATAAATAAATTGATACATCAATGTTCCAAGAGTACCCCACCAGGTTTCACCCCACTATGTTTGCTTAAAGGTATTCTTCTAGAGAAGGAATATAAGAGGTTTTGTTGCAGAATGTTCACCTTGGTTTCGTGGATATTCGTAGAAGGGTAGGTGAAAGTCTATCATGGATATGCCTCAATGAATAAGGATTGAATCATGTAAGATTTTTTAGCCCATGCCAAAAAAATGAAGTGGATAATATTCATATTCTACACTCCCTACCATTTCAAGAGCAAAAATGGGTAAAGAGAAATTGTGAATTTTTTTCTTTGATGTTTCTTTCTAATATCTTAGTGCATAATAGTTAGTTTCAAGAAATATAAATTAAAGAAACATTTAGTTACAAATGATATCTTCTTACTCATGGTAATAGAAGTTTAGAAATGCATTATTATTCCCATCCTAACTTATACAAGAAGAGATTGGCCATTCTGCATGTTTTAGTCAAATTGAATCCAAAGTTTGCAACACAGTTAGCCAAGGATTGTTTCGAAATCATGGTCATTAATGAATTGATGGCTAGGGATGAAAAGTACAATATTTCTAGAGAATTCATCTATGATGGATATTTGATACACATGGTTATGAAGTATGACTGTAAAAATTGGTGGAAAGGTGCATAAGTCTTTCGATATCCATACCATCACTTACTTGAGGACAAGCAAATTTTGGGAAGGAAGGACTGTAACGCCCCCATTTTTTTGATGACACTATGGGAACATCCTTTAACCCATCCATTTCTATGGGTTTAGGAGGAAATAAGTAACTTAGTTAGGATTAAATTTGACCATGGTTATTTTGAATTAATAAAGTTAGGTCCAATAGAAGTATTAAAGTATATGGTTGAATAAGTAATTATTGATATTTTATTTATGAGTTGAAAAATCCATAGGAGGGCCCATGAGGGCGAAAAATGGATTAGTTATACCTTGCAATATGTTTCTAAAGAAAAAGTTTGGGAGAAAAGAATAAGGTATTGAAAAATATAAAGGTGGCAGGGAAAAATAGAAGGTATTGAAAAATAGAAAGGTGGCAGGGAAAAGCAGGAAAATGGAAGTAAAAGTAGAAAGCGAAAAAAAAGAAAGAAAATAACAAGAAAATCAGATATCCAGAAAAATAAGGAAAGTGACAAGAAAAGAAGAAATCCATTGAAAACAAGGAAAGAGAAAAAATCAAGATAAAAGTAGAATAAAGTCAGCATTCCAAATCTAGATAAGGATGGCACATTAGGTGAGATGCAATGCATATTAGACATTAGGAATCTTGTCCATGAAGCTATTGATATTATTAAGTAAGGTGGTGCACACTCTATCACATATTTTTCGATTGTCGAAATTTAAAATTAAAGAGAAATGATATTTTCATGACTTGGGAGGTGTTCCCCTAGTCACCAGTTGGGTGATGTTCTCCTATTGTCACCAATCTAGTTGAGGAATCAACTGGATTTTGAGGAGGAAGGAATCCATCCTCTTTCATTTGGGTTATTTCAGTATTTTAAATTGTATCACATGTATGATCTCAATATTGGGTCTAATTAATTCTCGAGATTCCAAGAGTTGTGAAGAAGAAATCATTGTCGGAGCAACCTTGTTCAATATCCTCTTATCTTAATTCTTCTAATGGCTCCAATAATGTCATAGTTTCTTGGCTCCAATCATGTCATAGTTCTTGTGGTTTGTATCTATTAATAAGGACATAAATATTTATTATTTTTAGGTACAATGCACTTCCAGGTAGTTTTCTTTTGATCGCGTCAATTCAAGCTCTCATATCTCCTTTTTGTTATGTGATTTTCTTTCTAGAGGTGGAAGATTTGGAGAATTCTGCCCAATGTGTCTTGGATGATGCTATAATCATACCATGATATGTAATTACTACTATTTTTAATGATAAATCATAGTCATATGTTTCCTTTTTGCATATTACATATTAATATTTCATAAGCTATTGTACCTATGCTCATTATAATGTAAAATTTGACTAGTTTTACAAAATATGCAATAAAATGAGTTCAATGGGTCCAATTAGATATTTTAAAAGTTTATTCAGGTCCATAATACCTTTGTACACCCATATAGAGAATTTATATTGAGTTTTGTGACCCTTTGGAGGTGTTTGGAATTGTATGGAAGAAAACTAGTCAGTCAGTCCTGAATTGTCTTATTGTTCCCAAAACTATTGAAAACACCAATTTGTTTTCCAAAATATGAACCAAGTTCCTATATATACAATTTTATTTGTAACCAAGTTCTATATGCATCTGATGAATCACCACCAACCATTCGATTTCCACATAAGTTCCGGGGACTGACATTACGCTATCTTCAGACCATCCCAAGCATGATGTACCCAAATAAGGTTCGCACTGTAGTATGTATGGAATTGAAACCATTATTATAAGAGTTTCAATCCTATAAAATTCTTCAGAAAAAAATAATCTTCTCTCATATCTTCCAGAGTCCTAACATGTTTAAGAAAGTCTTTTGAACCCTAGCTAAAAACATTAACTAACTAGTTGGTCTCATTTATTTCCATTGTTTTGTTTGAAGTTTTGCAAGTTTTAGTTAATGTACATTCATATCTGATTGGTACATTAAATTTTCACCACCAGGAATTGGTCCATCTATTTAGCAATTATATTTTTTGCAGTTCTCTATTTTTTCAAGGTTGGATTTAACTTCACTAAGTCAAAATTAAAAAGCTTTCGATCCCTTAGATTTTTCTCAAGGAAATTGTCTAAAGGGTCTACCCTAGCCCTTTCCCCCTAGATTTGATGATATCCCAAAGTGAAGTTTAGGTAACCACCTATGATTACATTTTTATCTTTGAAGAAATATTTTTGGCAGACTGATTTCTAGTAGTTGATTGTGTTTTCAGAGGGTCCATAGATATTTAAGACGATGAAGGATTTGTTGGAATATAGCTACAAAATTTCTAATCCGAGCACTTAATCAAAACTCCCAAATTTATGGACCTTGACATTTTTTTTGATTCCATATTAGTGCTAGTCCTCCATAGTGGCCTCTTTCATCTTGCACTATAAATTCCAATTTTTTAAATGTAGTCCTTAAAAATTTAGCCACATCTTCAAAATTTCCCTAGGATTCTTGCAGGATAATAAGCTTTGGTTGGTGAATCTGGAGCAACCTTCTAAGTGCAAGTTTTTTAGGGGGACTTTCCAAAAACAGACAATTAAGAGAGGGACACATCATTAGATAACCACATCCAGGGTGTTCACTACTCTAAGTTCCCCTAAAATGGATTTTTTTTTTTTCGTTCAGTTGTTCCTGTATTTATCTTTCCTATGCTGAGGAAAGGATAGGAGGTATTCCTTGACCTATTCCTTTTGTGGTTCTAGGGGGTTTAGTTCCCAACCCTAAAATTATTGATGGAAGGTCTGAAATATCAAGAACGTCCCTATTCCTAAGATGAAAGTGAATATGGGCCTCCCTAGGGTTCCCGATTGAGGATGAGGTAGTCTCGAGGTGAGAGGGTATTGTTCTATGGGGAGAGTGGTGTAAAGTATCCTATCCTTTTAATGGGGAATAAATAAAGGTGTAGGGGAGATTTTTTCTTTCCATGGGTGAGGTACCATATAACAAATTATTTCCCAACATATAAAGAGAATTTACAAGAGAATATATATTATAATTAAGGTTGATTTGCTTACTCAACATTTCTATTGGAAAACTTGCTGTCAGATTTGGATCTGTGACTATTTCCACTGGTATATTATCTTAAACCCACATTTATATTATTGAATTCTCTGTTAATGATGCAAATATCATCATGGGGGGGTCTTCTCTTGTCCTTTTGTTGGAGACACTTCTTCTTACTAGATTAGAGTCTATGTTATCAAGTATGGTTGAGGTGCCATTGATGGGAGGTGTGGTTCCACCACTATCCCACTTCTGAATCCGTTGTTGTCCCTTTGTGAAAGGATGTAAGAAATTATTGGCAATATTACCATATACATGACATTTATGGCATCAAAACAATATACCTTCATAGCCCAACTTCTTCCTATTCCTTTCTTAACCATAGAAAAATTCTAATTCATATTCGATTCCTCTTTTGATGTTAAGCGGGACATGGATGAGGGAAGTAACATTTTTTTGTTTTGCATAAAGGACATGTCAGCATCAATAAAATCCCCCAGATAATTCCTAAGGTCTCTAAAGGAGTTCTAATTCTAGAATTCCTGCAGCAGACTCAACAGTCGAACCCACATCAGAAACACATCTAGTTTCTGATAGTCAACATCGAACAATGAAGTCCAATTTTTTAATAGGATGGGGGTTGTGCCAAGGCTTCACTGTTTCCAAAGGACTCTTTTTGCCTCTTCATTTACAAAAACAATTAAACCTAAATCAACCCTTTGCTAGAAACCTAATATGTGGTTCATATGTGAGCCAATATGTCCAACAGTTTTTCCCCCATTCCTCCAACACTACTTGATTATGGTATTTTCCTCTAGCTTTGTTGACCACCATCATCTCTTCCATGTCCACAGATTGTGCAACTAAAATGTTTATGCCACATATTAATATTAGCACCTCATCACTATTATTGACACATTTGTTTTTACTCCTTTTCTGGATTGAAACCCTATTGGTTTCGAGGATCCTTTTATATCCTGAACCTATATTCCTTTCCTCTCTGTAATGGCCCAATATGAAATATCCAAACAAAGGAACAATTTGGAGCGCAATTGGATTGTCTAGTCTTGTCTCTGGGGATTCAAATGGCACAAGAGGGTATTGAATTTGGTAGGGACTGATATAGTGAGCCTTAAAACCACTAAATAGACTCTATGGTAACTTTATAAAATGTTTTAGATATCTGCAACTTGATTTTGGGTCATTGGGAAAAATGGAAAAATTACTAGTAATATGTGGTGAAATCCCCCTAGGGTATGAACAAAAATGGATCTCCAACTCATATGTGACCCTACCAAATTAAAAAAAAGAGTGTGTACTGATATTATACCTCATTTAATTTTATTATGTGTGCATATAATTTTTTTCAAACAAATTTATATAGATTCACATTTGAATGCATATTTTTAGTGCTATTGCTTAAGGGAAATGATAACGATAACTTAAATTCAACTCAAAAAATGTACATGAAATGGTTAAAAAATGAGAATGAGGAATGTATACCATAAATATAATATAAATATACTACTCAATATAATTTAACATTATATAAAATCCTCAACACAAATAATATACACAACTCCTTCGAAATTGAAACTAATACATGGAAACTAGCCAAACCATAGCTTGGAAATGTGGACATTTTTTCATATGTATTATTCTAATTCGAATTATAGAGAGTATGGGGAACATATTTCAGATCCAAAAATAATCAACCCATTCTTGGGAATCAACTGAACTTAACAAAGCGCAAGAATCACTCACACTAGTGCACCAACATATGGAAACATGGGGATATTGAGATGGGGAATGAAAGAATGGGGAAAGAGACTGACCATGAATTGTATCAGCCTCCTATATGCAGTAAAATAACTCCATTAATATTCAAATTATAGGTCATGGTGGCCTCTCCAACAATAAATTTGTATTAGAATCCAACTCCCTCGAAATTGCCTCACTATCAGGGAGAGTGAGCACTCTGCGTGCAATGGACAGGCTAGTGCTTTCCAAAATGCCAAAGTTAAATTATCAAATGATAAAAATATATTATCCTTCCTCATGAAATATTTTTATAATCTTCATAAGGTCCTATAAAGTCTAATTCCCTCCCATATGATTCCTCCAACTCATCCTTGATGTTTAATAACCCTTATGACACTTGTCTTGTTCCTCATCCCTCAATCTTCTTCCAAATTCAAATGGATGCCACCAAAATCCAAATGCACCCTCTTGGTGGATAATTTTATACATGACATGTCATATTGTCATAGTTATGGAATCAGGTCTGAAATTAGGTCTAATTTTGTCATAGAATCTTCCATCATTGTTTTCATAAAGTGCAGGGAATTTCTCTCCAAGTGGCACATATTCTCTTCCTAGTCTCTTCCTCTTCCATGGGGATTTATTATTATTCACCCATTTGAATCCTTTTTGTCATGAAATTTTACTTGAAACCTCTTAATATTCCAAGAACGTCCCATTCCTCATAATTTCGAATTTGGGAGTAGGTCATGATAAGTGTAAGGATGAATCTAACCACCCAATGTCTCCATATATCTGCAAGTGTCTCCATGAAGCAATGCTACTTTATTTTCTCCATATTTATTATTTATATGACCCAATTTAATGTTTATATGGAAAAATAAGGTTATTTTGGGTGTCACATCTCCCTTATTGCAAATTTAAATGCCTCCACCCCCAAACTAGGGAACTAGTAGGTTGGTGAAACATATTTAACTAGTAGTCTCATTGGGATGGAGACATGACAATAATAACCACCAAATATTAATTGTACTAAAGGAATGACAATTTTGGAGGCTAATAAATTTTTTCATCTTCCCAAGTGACTTCCTGACTTGGCAAATCCTTCCATTGTACCAAGCATTCCTTTATTGCTATGCTTCTTAACTTTCTTTCCCTTGTTTTCAATACTTTGACTGGAATGAGAATAAGTTGTCCTTCATCATCCAAGGGAGGAAATGTTTCTGAAATTGAGATATGATTACATATAAACTTTTTTAGACATGAAACATGAAATACATTATGAATTTTACATCCTATTGGAGGCTCCAATCATAGGCCACTTCTCCAATTTTTCGAATCACTTTGTAGGGACCATAAAACCTTGGTTTAATATTTTATTAACCTTTACCATATATGGTGGTTTTTTTGTATGGATGAAACCTAGAGTATACCAAGACATTCACTTGGAAGTGTCTCCCCACTCTATGTTGGTCTGCATATTGCTTTTTCTTATTTTGGGAAACCTACAAGTTATCTTTCAAAACCTTCAAAATTTCTTGACTTTCTTCAATCCAATCCCTAGATTTTGGAGCTCGACTATCACCAAAAATTTGGTAAATAAAAGTGTATGCATCATAACCATAAAGTGATTTAAAAGGAGACATTCCAATGGACATATGAAAAGTAGTATTATAGCAAAACTCACGCAAATGAAACCATTTGATCCATGGTTTTTTCTACCCACTAACATAGTCCCCTCTCTATTTTTCCATCAGTTTGTGGTAGGTGTCAAAATTTCCCCCTTCATTTTGAAGAGATATTTCCAAAATGCACTAAAACTTTTACTATCTCTCTCACTAACAATGCTCTTGGGAAGCCCATGCAATCTGAAAAAATTCTTTAAAGAATAGATCAACCACTTGTGTAGCAATGAAATTTGTGGTAATATAAAATAAATGATAAAATTTAGTGAGTCTATCCACCACTACAATTATGCAATCCTTACCAATTACTTTTGGAAAACCAGTGATGAAATCCATGGAAATGCTCTCCCAGTTTTGTTTTGGAATAGGAAAGGGAAGTAAGAGACCACCTGCATGAGTGTGCTCCACTTTGTTTTTCTGAAATGTGGGGAATTCATTAAAATATTTCAGAACATCATTCTTCAACCCTTTCCAAGAAAATATCTCTCTCAACATTCTATATGTTTTGAAGAATCCAGGGTGGCTTGCTAGAGGAGAATCACAAGATCTCTTTAATACTTTCTCCTTCAAACTCGAACCAATGACCAAATAGATTCTATATTTGTAGTATATTATTCCTTCCAACACCTTATATATATCATCATCTTTATTTCCATAAAAAATATCACAAGAAATATTATCCTTGGCATATTCTACTTCTAATATGACTTTCCAATCTTCTGCAACATCCATTAGAGAAAAAGAATCTCTTCTAGATAAGGAATTTTCCACCACCTTATTCTTTCCCTTCACATATTCAATATAAAATCCAAATTATTGAATATTACTCACCCACTTTTCCTTCCTATCATTTATATCCTTTGAGTGAGGAAGTACCTTAAGCTGTTATGGTCAATTTTGACCACAAACTTGTTTCCCACCAAGTATTTCTTAACTTGATCAAATAATGCATGATGGAGAACATTTATTTATCATAAATTGAATAAACATTATCATATGGATGTAGGTTCCTACTATAAAAATATATTGCATGTTTTCCTTGCTTTAGGACCACTCCAATTCCCTCTCCTGATGCATCACATTCCAAGACAAATGGTTTAGAAAAATCAGGCAATGCTAGAATAGGACAATTGCTTATTACCTCTTTCATTATTTGGAAATAATTTTCAGTCCCTTCATGCCATTATAAGGCATCCTTCTTTGTCAAATTAGTGAGAGGTGAAGTGATTTGGGAGAACCCCTTCACAAAATTTCTATAGTAAGTACAATTCCAATGAATCCTCTCAATTCAGTGATATTTTTTAGATGAGGACATTATATAATGGATTTTATTTTTTCCATGTCCACATTTGCACCATATTGACCAATGATTTTCCAAGATACAAAATATTTGTCAAACCAAAGTCACATTTTTATAGCTTAGCAAACAAAGATTGATCATGTAAATTTTTTAATACGACTTATAGATGATGCAAGTGTTCCTTCCATGTTTTACTATAAATAAGTATGTCATCAAAGAAAACTAGTAAAAAATTACAAATTTTCTTGTGGAAGATATTGTTCATACATGATTGAAATGTGGTGGGATTATTTGTGAAGCCAAAGGGCATTGAAAGAAACTCAAATTGACCATAGTGGCATATGAAAGTAGTCTTTGGTATGTTTTCCCGCTTCATTCGAATTTGATGATAACTAGATCTAAGATCAATATTTGAGAAGAATTTTTCTCTATGGATCACATCCATGCTCTCATCAATCCTTGGGATAGGATATCTATTCTTCATTGTCTCTTATTCAAATATCTAATATCAATGCACATCCTCAAGGTTCGATCCTTTTTCGTTACCATAAGAACTCAAGAAGCATAAGGGATTGAACTAGGCCTTATGAGACCCAATTCCAAACGTTCTTTAATGGCCTCCTTAATATCAACTTGAAACCTTTTAGTGTGCCTATAGGGATGCATTTTCATAGGTTGGGTTCCTATTTCTAACTCTATGGTATGCTCCACCCCTCTGTCTGGTGGTCTCCCTGTAGGAAGGTCTCCGAAAACCCTCTCATACTTACTCAATAACTACTCTATCTCCTTAGGATGTTTGGAAACCTTTAAGTGAGGCTTAGAAGATGTAATCAAACATTCAACAACCCATTCTATGTCTCCATGCCTCAATATAGACCTCATACTATGAGATGAAACCACTTAATTTGGGTAAGCATGCATTCCTCTCTATAAGATGGGTTTCCCTTCCAGCTGTTTGAACCTAATTTTAGAGACTTGGTAGTTCACCGTATGCTCCCCTAGAGAATACAAGCATTGGACTCCAAATGGCACAAAAAACTAGGACCCAAAATCCATAATTGAATAGAAGATAAATATTATTGATAAGTTTTTCAAATATTACAAGAGAGATCTCCTTTTATAGGGCTTGAGCATGCCTACCAAAAGGCTGTGACCTTTTAAACATCTAAATTCCTAAATTAATTAATTAATATTACTATCTCATTAATATTCGTAACATTTCCACTTCCTCAAATTCTCAATCTCTTCTCTCTGGTAGCAATGAAGGGAAGTATTGTTTGTGCCTTTTGGTGTTGACCTATCACCCTTTTTAAGAATGAAAAATGAAAAACATTATGGATGCGACTTGTAGCTGGTAATTCCAATGCATATGCATGATGACTAATCTTATTATTTATTTGATATGGACCATAAAATCTTGGAGCCGGTTTATTCTTTCCACCTTGTTTAAGTGATACTTGTTTATAGGGTTGTAGTCTTACAAATACCCACTCTCCAACTTCAAAATCTCATTCTATACGATGTCGATATGCTTGTTGTTTCATTCTATTTCTAGCAACATTAAGATTCTCCTTAAGTATTTGAACAACCTTTTGATTCTTCTCTAATGGTCATTTACTGATGCAACCTTTGTTTGGTTATTAAAGAGATCCTTCCATTTAGGGGGTTCATATCTGTAGAGAGCTTGGAATGGGGTCATTTTGGCATAAGTATGATAAGTATAATTATACCACCATTCAGCTAGATGCAACCATTGAAACTACTTATTTTGCTTGTCTATTATGAAGCAATGTAGGTAGGTTTCTAAAATTTAATTGACTATCTATATTTTACCATCCATTTGTGGGTGGTAGGATGAGATCATGTTGAGTGAAGTCCCTATTTGATTGCAGATTTCTTTCAAGAAATTTCCTTTAAATTTGGCATCTCTATCACTTACGGTAATCTTGGGAAAACCATGTCACTTGTAAATATTCTTATAGAAAACTTTAGTTATTTCTTTTGCAGAGTTAGTTTTATTTACTCCTACAAAAATGCACATATTTGATTAACATGTCTACTACTATTAGTATTTTGTCTTTTCCATCTGATATGGGTAAACCTTAAATGAAATCCATTAAAATTTTCTCCCATTTCTGATTTTGGATATGTAGTGGATGGAGTAGTTCTGGACTTGAGATGTTATCAATTTTATTTCTCTGATAAATGTCACACTCTGCAACATACCTTGGAATGTCGGTGTTCATATCTTTCCAGAAAAATGATTTCCTTTCATTGTAGTAGGTTTAAAAAAAAACCTACATGTCCCGTGGCTGGGAGGTCATGTAACTTCTTAAGCACTTTGGTCCTAAAAATTGATTTGGAACTTAAGTAAATTCGACCTTTGTACCATAAAAGGTCAGTTTTCCATTCAAGCTTTGGATACTAATTTATGTTATCAATTATGGAGCAAAACTCTAGATTTTTGGCATATTCTGTTTGAATTTCATCAAGAAATTATGGGACCACCGATGATGTGGAATAGACTTGTAATTCTTTATATTTTATTGAAAGGGAATCAACTACTAGGTTGTACTTTCCCCTTTTATGCAAGATCTGCATATCCAAGGTAGGTATTTTCTCGATACACTTTTGTTTTTCAGTCATTAACGCCTTTTTTTGTAATAGGTGTTGCAAATTGTTATGATCCATTCAGATCATGAACTTGCTTCCCAAAAGGTATTGTCACCGTTTTGTTAATGCATGCATGATGGAAATCATTTCCTTGTTGTAAGTATATTGTATACATTCTCTTTTTTTCATCTTATAATTTCAAAAGCAATTGGATTACCCTCTTGCATTAACACAACTCCTATTCCGAAACCTGAAGCATGACATTCAATTACAAAGGGTTTTGAAAAATTGATTGTTTTCAGAACAGAGGTTGAAGACATAATTTGATTTAACATATCAAATCATTTTGCTCCTTCATCATCCCATTGAAAATAATTATTTTTAAGAATATTTGTTAGTGGTGTCATTAAATGAGCATAATTTTTATGAACCTTCGATAGTAACTTGTTAAGCCTAAAAATCCTCTTAACTTGGAAACATTTTTTGGCTAGGACCATTCCTTAATCGCCTGAATATTTTTTGGGTCCACCTTGACCCCTTCCTTTGAGATAATATGACCAAGATTCTCCACTTTTTAGTTTCCAAAAGTGCATTTCGATCTTTTTGCATAGAACTGGTTTTCCTTTAGAAGGAACAACACTTGTTCTAGATGCTTCACGTGCTACTTCCATGTCTTGATGTATATAATATAAGGATGTCATAAAACAAAAACTAATACAAATTTTCTTAGATATGGTTGAAATAGATTGCTCATGGTTGCTTGGAAGGTGGCAGGGGAATTTGTTAACTAAAACAAAAACACCTTTAATTCGTAGTGCCCTTCATGAGTTTGAAAAGTAGTCTTTGCAATGTTGGTCTAATCTGACCCTGATTTGGTAGTAACCCTATCTTAAGTCAATTTTTGAGAAATATTAAGTGTCATGAAGTTCATCCAATAGGTCATCAATGAAGGGGATTGGGAGCTTGTTTTTTACTATCATTTTGCTTAATCCTCTATAATCGATGCATAACATAAATGATCCATCCTTATTTCGTACTAACATGACTAGGGATGCATATGGACTTTTGCTCTTTGTGATGACACCACGGTTCAGTAGGTATTGGACTAGTCTTTCTATTTTTGTTTTGTGGTGGTGTGGATACCTATATGGTTTAACTTTGACAGGATTTTATCCTAGCTTAGCCTCAATTATGCGATCAATACTTATTTCTGGTAGTAGCTGCATGGGTAGGTTTTGAAATACTTTCTCGTGTTTTTGGAGTAATTCTTGGATTTATTCTTCTTGGGAATCATCTTGTTCTACGTATTGTCCTTCCATTTCATGACAATGGATCACATAAGCTGATGCTCCTTTTCAAAAGAGTTTTTTCGTGTGCTGATATGAGACAACTTGCATCTTGGGTGGTTGGAAACCATATAGTTTATAGTTTTTTCCCTTCCATTTGAACTTGATGAAGTGTTCTTGGTGATTGGTTGAGTAGGTGCCTAATGTTTGTAACCATTGGACTCCTAGGACAATATCTACCCCTCCCAATGGTAAGGTGTACAGTTTTGATTCCAACTTAAAGTCATGTATATGAAGTTTCACCTTGTAGGATTTTCCAATTTTTAAAATTTTCTTTCCATCCACGACCATTACCTTCATGTATGGAAATGGGTACACGAATAACTTGACTTTCCTTGCAACCTTTATGTTAAGAAAATTGTGGGTGCTTCTAGTATCTATTTGTACTATGACATTCTCATTTCATATATGCCCTTTTAGCTTGAGTGTCTGTGGTTGGCTAATACCAGTCATGGCTACCAAGGATATTTTGGGTGTGTTGTCGATTATAGATGCAACTTTTGGGGTAGCCTCTTCTTCACTCTCTGATTCTTCTTCTTCTTTTCATTCACTATTATCCTTTTCCTCACAAATGTATATTTTCTTTGAATTGTCCTTTGGGAGACACTTTTTTTTAGGATTCCACTTGTCTCTACATCATCGACATCTTCCTTCTTTCATTCGTTGATTTTACAGGCTATTTCTGTTGTCTCTTCTAGGTGGTGGAATGTACTTGTTTTTATCTGTATCTATCATCAAATGCATGATCTTTTATAAGTATGAATTCCCATTATTTGATTGGAAATTATTCAATTTGGCTTTGGATTCCTTTGATTTTTGTCTTTCCACCTCAACATATGGTATGCCATGCACTTTTACTTCCTTTTCTATATATGGATTTAGGCCTCCCAAATAGGTTTCTAGTCGTTGTTTTTCAGATATCCCAAACACAGGTGTATAAATATTCCCACTTATGCATGAATTTATTGATGCTTCCCCTTTGTTGTAACCTGGTAAGCTTTGAGAAGAATTCTTCTTGTGTGATTCCTTGAAACCTTTTTAAGAATCCGTTCTTGAACAAGTTCCAGGTGTATGAGAAATTGTCTCCCTTCCACCACATGTACTAATTATAGGCATATCCTTAAAGGTGTACTGATGCATACTTTACCTTTTATTCATACATTGTAATGTTATATATGTCTAAGTACTTCGTTTATTTATTCAACCAAGCGATGCATTGGTTTTCCTCTCTATTATATTTTGTCATTTCTATTTTTTCTCTAGGAGGGTACATTATGAACAATTGATTTTGGGTATTTTTTGGCCTATGTGCTGGTGACTCGGAATTGCAAGATGACATGCCTGACATATCTGAACCAGGGTTTTCACATTTTTGGTTCCTCCCTGCATATTTTGTAATATCACCTTTATATCCTTCTGGGTATCATTCAATTTTAGGTCCAACATTTTATTCTCCTTTCTCATGATGTTGAACTTGTCGTCCATTTTCTACTGCATTACTTGAATGAATTCATCCTTGATTTATTTCTTGAGTTCCTCGTGGGTCTTGGTGATAATTTCCTTGAAATCTTGGATGTCCTTCTCTATTTGATCAATTTGGGATTTTAACTCTGTCGTCATGCTTCTTAGATGTAGGGGTGAATAATTAGAGCCATTTTTTGCTTATGATGGGTGGAAAAATGTCTTTGGGAAAATGATGAACTTATAATAATTATTATTGTAAGGTTGGGTAATAAATTTTTAAAATAAATATAATAATAATATTATGTATGATATTTAAATTTTATTTGTTTATGTAGGCTTAACGAAGGATTAGGGTTTGCGTGAAAGAGGGTGGAAGGTGGGTTTTGAGTCTTTATGAAGAAGGGATGGCGTAGGTGTCTGTGGGATAATGAGTGGTGGGGGATTGCAACTGTGGGCAAGATGAGAAACTAGGGAGTGCAAGCAGAAAGGTGAGGCTGTGATGAAGGATGTGAGTGATGGAGTTGGGGGAGTGGGAAGTGGAGGGAGTGTAGGCGATGTGTGGGAGATGGTGGAGATACGTGAGTTTCACAGCTACATAGGGGTGGTGAGGGAATGGATGTGCAGGAGGAATGGAGAGAAGAGATGGAGGAAGGAGAGCACATGGGTGGAGGGTATAGAGCTACGTGGGGTTGTGTGGGAGATATTGGGGAAGGGATACCTGACTGATGCAAGCGCATGAGGTGAAAATGAAAGGAAGTGGGTAGTGGGGAGTGTAAAACGTGAAAGGGAGAGGAATGGAAGAGTGTGGAGGACATGAATTAATGGATGGTGTTCATAGATAGGAGTCGAGGAGAAATATGTAGATATGAAGAGTGGGAGGGTGCACCCATGGAGCCGGTTTACACATTTTGGAAAGGAACTTTCGAAAAAAGCACAAAAATTTACCTCGATCAATCAATTTTAAAGCCCGCGATCGAGGTCTTGACACCTAGATCGAGGGTTTAAAAAATGCTCAATCGAGGTTTTCTTTGACCCTCAATCGAGCTTCTACTAGACCCTTGATTGAGAGTTTAGCAGAAGGTTGATCGAGGGTTTAAGAAAACCTCGATTGAGGTGTTAAGACTTTGATCGAGTTACATACCTTGAACGATGTCCTTGTTCTAAAAAAATTATAAAAAGAGGCCAAGGGGACCCGCAGACTCTTTTTTTTCATTTTCTCCACACAGACCTCAACCGAGCATTAAATAGTAGCACGATCAAGGGTCTAATAACCCTTGATCAAGATACTATTAAATCCTCGGTTGAGGGATTTGAATGCCTCGATCGAGCTGGATACCTCAATCGAGGGCCTGAAAAATATAGAATTATCCCTCTTATAGGAAAATAAATTTTTCTCTATGTCTTCCAGGGGTGTAAACCCTGCAATTCATGACACATAACTAAGAGGAGTTTATATTGATAGATTCATCACAGAATCCTCTATCCATTGATGTAGCTTGCATGTGTTTTGGCATTCATATGGTTTTCTTTTTTAAATTTGTTCTAAAACTTACACTTAGAAAACCTCACAACAACTTTGAAGTAGCTCAAAGAAAAATATGCAGGGTAAAAAATACACATCCAAAAATTTCCTAAAAATGCACAGCCCACACATTGATGCATCCTCTTCAAAATGGTATCTTTGGTTTTTCAATTTTTTAAAACAGTGAAAAAAAAGCTGGGATGGACACACATGTGTATAAAATGATGCTCAAATCAGATGTGGTCACTATCGAAAAATAATAAATAATTGTATATTGTGAAATAAATTAACAAAAAAATATGCAGACCACAGTGTATTTTGTGTAGATCAT
>LPNX010744142.1:181523-212124 GCA_001517045.1 Pseudotsuga menziesii | reverse complement strand
GCCCCCCCTCCAATCTATATTTGTTTCTATATATCACACACACCACATCCTTATGTTTCCCCTTACCACTAACACACTAACACCCCCTAACCTATAACCTACAACACCTAAACACCCCCACACACATCCACAGGTCACATCCTTAGGTCTCCCTTTACCACTAACACCCCCCTCCCTTATATCACTCCCCATCCAATCCAACTACCTCTAACTTCCAGGTCTCCCTTACCACTAACACCCCTAACCTATAACATACAACACCTAGACACCCCCACACACATCCATAGGTCTCCCTTTACCACTAACACCCCCCTCCTTTATATGGTTATCAAAGGAGAATATTTGACACAGGTTTCCCATGCACAAAAGAAAAAATATTATGTATTTGAATATTATAGAGCAAGTAAAATTGTATACCATTATACAAACTTAGTTATTGGCACAAACCTCCAGCTGCAAACAATTCCAAACAAGAACTCATCAAAGTCACGATACTTGTTTCCTTACTTCGAGCACAATAGGCTAAGGGATACTATTGCTATTAGAGGTGATCCCGATGGTCTAGTTGAATGAACGCAGGTAGGTAGTTAGGTATGTGGTAGTCAGATATTTTGGTTTCATGGTCTCATTGATTATTTATAGCTTGATAGATTGAGCGCTTGATAGATTGATAAATTCAATAGATTTCTACAACTTGATAAATTTCACCTGAGCTTTGTCAAGGATTTTGTTGCATTATATTGATACTTAGATGACTCATGCCTTTTATCCCAACACCATTATCTACCACTCTATCTGGGATATGTCTATTGCATTGTCCTTGAATATCGAAGTTGATCCTATAAGGACATCTCCTTGAATCCAATAATTATCTCCTTGACTCTAATAATTTGTTTCTCCATGGAATCCATGACGTTAAGGAGTGGTAATCCTATCTTAATAACCATTGCCAACCATAGCTTACAAAACCTATAGCAAATCCTATTAACTCAAGTTTGCACCGTAAACCATAGTTTGCTCAGTAAGGGAATGTCAAATTTTTGCACATAGGGGTCAAATTTGCATATTCCTCAACTGTGAACATGTGGCTATCATTCCAACATGGAACCTACCTAAACATGCTTGCATGATCCACCCGAACCTCATTTTGATGCACGGTTTCCATTCTATGCCCAAGTTAGGGATTCAATAAGTGTCCCTGAAAGCCTGTAGGAGGTGGGATTCAACATGCAATAGAATGATGGTCATTTCTTGGATCAATGAACCGTCAAATATGTTAGATTTAGGACATCGGGATAGTGCTAGGGGTGGCCCTCTACTCTGGGTCCATGCACAAGGGATCATTTTTTGGGTCAAATTTGGAAACTAGGGTTTTTCTCAGTAAGGGAATGTCCAATTTTTGCACATAGGGGTCAGCTTTGCAAATTCCTCGACCATGAACATGTGGCTAGCATTCCCACATGGAACTCACCTAAACACTCTTGCATGACCCACCAGAAGCCCATTTTGATGCACGGTTTCCATTCTATGCATCGGGTAGGGTTTCAACAGGTGTCCTTCAAATCCTGTAGGAGGTAGGATTCAACGTACCATAGAATGATGAGTGTTGCTCGGATCAATGAACCATTGGCTCCATTGGATTCAGGACATCGAGATAGTGCTACGGGAGGCCCTGTAATCTAGCTCCATGGAAAAGTGATCATTTTTTGGTCAATTTTGGAAACTAGGGTTTTTCTTAGTAAGGGAATGCCAAATTTTTGTACATCAGGGTCAACTTTGCATATTTCTCGATCGTGAACATGTGGCTAGTGTTCCCACATGGAACATGCCTAAACACACTTGCATGACCCATCGAAACCTCATTTTGATGCACAGTTTCCATTCTATGCCTCGGTTAGGGATTCAATAAGTGTCCCTAAAAGCCTGTAGGTGGTGGGATTCAATGTGCGATAGAATGATGGCCATTTCTCAGATCGATGAAACTTTGACTCCGTTGGATTGAAGACAACAGGACAGTGCTAGGGGCGGCCCTATACTCTAGGTCGATCGACAAATGATCATTTTTTGGGTCAATTTTGGAAACAAGGGTTTTGCTCAGTAAGTCAATGTGAAATTTTTGCACATGGGGGTAAAATTTAGATATTGATCGACCGTGAACATGTGGCTAGAGTTCCCACATGGAACATGCCTAAACATGCTTGCATGACCTATCGAAATCTCATTTTGATGCACGGTTTCCATTCTATGCCCCAAGTAGGGATTCAACAGGTGTCCCTAAAAGCTTGTAGGAGGTGGTATTGAATGAGCGATAAAATGATGGTAGTTTCTTGGATTGACCAATTGTTGACTCCGTTGGATTCAAGACATTAGGATAGTGCTAGGGGTGGTGCTCTACTCTGGGTCCATGGACAAGGGATCTTTTTTTTGGTCAATTTTGGAACTAGGGTTTTGCTCAGTAAGGGAATGTCAATTTTTTTCAGATGGGGGTCAACTTCACATATTGCTTGACCGTGAACATGTGGCTAGCATTCCCACATGGAACATGCCTAAACATGCTCACGTGACTTACTGAAAGCTTGTTTTAATGCACGGTTTCCACTCTATGCCCCCGAGCAGGGATTCAACAGGTGTCCCTGAAAGCCTGTAGGAGGTGGGATTCAACGTGCAATAAAATGATGATCGTTTCTCGGATCGATGAACCGTCGACTCCATTGGATTTAGGAGATCGAGATAGAGCTAGGGGTGGCCCTCTACCCTGGGTTCATGTACAAGGGATCATTTTTTGGTCAATTTTGGAAAGTAGGGTTTTGCTCAGTAAGGGAATGTCAATTTTTTGAATATGGGGGTCAAATTTTCATATTGCTCGACCGTCAATGTGTGGCTACCTTTCCCACATAGAAAAAACCTAAACACACTTGCATGACCTATCGAAAGCCCATTTTGATGCATGGTTTCCATTCTATGCCCCGAGAAGGGATTCAACAGGTGTGCCTGAAAGCCTGTAGGAGGTGGGATTCAACATGCAGTAAAATGATGGTCGTTGCTCGGATCGACGAAATTTTGACTCTGTTGGATTTAGGACATCGGGATAGTGCTAGGGGTGGCCCTCTACTCTGGTTCCATGGAAAAGGGATCATTTTTTCAGTCAATTTTGGAAATAGGGTTTTTCTCAGTAAGGGAATGTCAAAGTTTTGTAGATGGGGGTCAAGTTCACATATTGATCGACCGTGAATTTGTGTCTAGTGTTCCCACATGGAACATGCCTAAAAATTCTTGCATGACCTACCAGAAGCCAGTTTTGATGCATGGTTTCCATTCTATGCCTTGAGTAGGAATTCAACAGGTGTCCCTGAAAGCCTGTAGGAGGTGGGTTTCAACATGCGATAAAATGCTGGTCGTTGCTCAGATCGACGAACCGCCGACTTCGTTGGATTCAAGACATCAGGTTAGTGCTAGGGGTGGCCCTCTACTCTGGATCTATGGACAAGGGATCATTTTTTGATCAATTTTGGAAACAAGGGTTTTGCTTAGTAAGGGAATGTCCATTTTTGGTACATAGGGGCCAACTTTCCAAATTCCTCGAATGTGAACATGTGGCTAGAATTCCCACATGTAACCTACCTAAACACACTTGCATGACCCACCGGAAGCCCGTTTGATGCACGGTTTTCATTCTATGCCCCGAGTAGGGTTTCAATAGGTGTCCCTGAAAGCCTGTAGGGTTTTGATTAGTAAGTGAATGTGAAATTTTTGCACATAGAGGTCAGCTTGAAGGTGATTGTAGATATTCCCCTATTGAAAAAATACTTGTTGCAAACTATTATTCCATGTGTAGCTATTGAGAATTCTGTTACCTATTGTGAGGTGTTAAACTTGACTTATTTCCCATCATTGTCAAGCAATAAATATTCTTTGTTTGTGTTTTAATCAAAGCGAAAGGAGTTGTCAATCTCTATGTTGAGGTGAATTGATCTTAGGATCTCATATCATTCGTGAGACTGGAAATTTGAAACAAGGTTGTTTCCCATATTAATTTAGCTTAGTCATCCAAGAAATGTGAGCACTTGTATGATGAAATGCAGGAGGAGACAATGCCATTACGTCAGTAGCCATGTAATGGAACATGTTTACGTTTAGAAACAAGTGGCCAACCTATTACACCATTATTAAAAATATATATCTTCACATTACGAATGTTTCGAATAATACTCCATAAACATAAATTTATAAAACAAGATTCAGAATAGTACTTCTCCAATCAATTTAAACTATAATAAAATCACACATAATTTTTGTCTCTTCGAAATTTGTTCCTCGAGGCCATTCATAAAATTCCATGTACATTATAAAAATGATAAAATGATGTGCAGGATATACATATTGTGTAGGATATAATCATAACCATTATTTTGAATCAACCTTATAATACTCAAATGCTTTTAGGTTTGATGTGTATTCCATGTATTCGTTAGATGAAAGACATCATTCCAAACACTAATTTCATTTATGTAGACCACACATGTGCATCACTTATGTCCCTCAACTTCGTGCATCCTTTAAAAGTTTGTTAGGTTGTTATGTGGGTAAGGTGCTTTTGTATTCCACTTAGTTGGATCAGTTGCTTAGCTGTGTTGGACGCTTATGTGTACTAGGTATGTTCCATCTTCGTGAATACAATTTAACGTTGTTAATTTAACATTGCATACGCAATTGGATAGTGGTAACAAACAATTGAAATGTACATTTTTTTCATTGCGTAATATTGTAATTGTGCATTGTTCTCAAATTTATAACTGATATCTCCATGCAATCGTAAAATCTATAAAAAAATTGGGAACATTACACATATAAACATTCTTGGTAACATGTGTATAATCACACTTAAAAGATTGAACCATGAATATCTCAAGAGCCTTGATATGAAATATTTTTTATATCATAAAAGTTATAATACAAAAATAGAAGGCCCTTACATGGCTTGTCAATGTACATGTATCAAAAACATCTTTGATGTACTTGTGCAAACAAAAGTACATCTGTCCTAGACCACATCCCTATGCTCTAACTCTGGATTGTACAGAAAAATACATATTTTTCATTGACTAACACATCAAAACTCTAATTTTCTCTTGTTTTTCCCAAAACCTTACACTTGTTTCCTTAGTCCATGACCACTGTGCATCTCTGGCGACTGCAAATCAATGACAATATTTCTTGATTAGGTAACTGACCTAGTACTATCCAACAATAACAAATTTTGAAAATTTAAAAGATGATTCAATTGTACATAAAACAAAGACTCACTGCATCCATCCAGGGTATAGATGCCTCTGGTGTCCTCCTTCTTGCAGAGAGTCTCTCTAAAATGCTTCTCTACGAATAAAAAAAAATATGTCAATTATCTCAACAATTATCAACATGTACATGAATGAGAAAGTACTAATCAATTATGACAAAAATGAAGATCTCACTGAAAAAACCATTTCTAGGGGAAGAGACTAGGTTTCTTCAGTAGTAAGAGGAGAAGTAGGTTAAACATCAACCTCAATTGCGTGCACTAATGGACCAAGGTGTGGCTACATTCACCAAATGATAAAATAGTTAGACATCGTGCATGTCCATAAACAATACAAATGAACTTTACAATTACAAATATTCAAGTAGATGTACCTCAGTGTGACTTATACCTATTTTAGATGCAGCATTGAACACAACATCAACAACACCACTAACTTCTGGGACAGATGACTCTACATCCTGATGCTGTAAACATGTGAAAATAACATTAAGAAAAACTAGTTGTGAAGTGAATTCAAAGCTAACCAGCAACTGCGATTGGAAGTGTGTACATTACCATGGGATGAGTAGGTTTATCCTCATGGACACCCACTCTTTTCAAGGAAGAGGTTCATTTGGTGTAAACAACCCCCTTATCTACATTTGGACTATGGGGAGATCCAAACCAAAGAGGAGGTGCAGGGATTTGCGATGATGTCTGCAATCATAAAGTGTTACCATAGTTAGACATGGAGTTGAATGGATGGAATAATATGTACTGAAAAACTAACATGTTGTAATATACTTACCCCTTTCTAGGACATATCTCCCCCATGGGAGTGACTGCTTCCAGTGATTTCTTGCCCCTCTTCAGATGCTGATAGCATCTGCAAGTTTAAAATTTATAAATGTTAGCAATCTATAAAGGAGTGTACAGTAAGAGATTTAAATAATTCGAACAAGATTAATTCATTAACCATGTACTTATATTCTTCAAGTAATCGTAAATTCCACCTTGGAGTATTTCATTGAGATCAATGTCTCCAATATCAGGTTCTAACTGGGGTTCCCGCAACTTCAAAAATTGTAAATATTAGACAATTTAACAAAGTAATCAAGACTAATACATGCATTAACAAAATGATATGTATTAACAAAATGACAAATTTTTACTTATTACCTCAATGGTGGTTGTTTGGGCCTAGGGTACAACCATATCGAGTGCAGTACCACCCACTGAGAGGCATCAATCTCCTGCAAGAGTAAATATTGCATATATTACGAATCTTTTAATATGTTACATACAGTATGGACAAATTAAAAATTGAACAATAATAGAGTTTTAACAATGTCCTTACCTGGCCACCAGTGATCATAAAGGTACCATGTCTTGGTCCAGGACCATAACAGGATTGACCACATGTTGTGAAGATGTGTGCTTGCTCTGAGGCACATGGGATGTCGATCTATCCCCACCAATAGATGTTCCTCTACCACCAAAAGATGGTGGTTGTATCCCAACAGAGGAAGAGGGCGTTGTTTGGTCAATAGTGGTCGTGTGTCGAGAGACCATCTCAGCGAGAGTCAGAAATGCCTGATGTGTATGGGCAATAATATCATGTGCGGGAGGGATGTCTACCCTCGGTAGTTGGGCACGGGCTGCAGGTATTTGTGAATTGACATCTTTATGCCAAGCATTGGGTCAGTGTTGGGGCATCCCCATACCAACTCGCCAGAATCCCAACATGTCAAAATAGTTGACATGTTTCCCCATCACAAAATTTGCATACAAATTTCAAAGGAAGTACAACAGTACTTCCCTATTGTTGTGCGGGGGAATGTCAAAAACCATGTGCCACCTATCCATCCAATGGTCTCTAATGGGTGGAAAGGTGCACCACTCAATAGATATATGTGGCCTAGTGCTCTCTAGAATGTCATCCATCCCAGGTACTCTAAACAATGTATATATGTGTTCTTTGGTTATTTTCAGCTTCTTTACCTCATTTTAGCTCAACCCATCAACGTATTGTTGTCTTTTCCTCTCCCTATATGACGCGATGATATACAAAGCATCATTCGATCTTGCGATCGTATAAAAAATAGTCAACAATGAATCTGACAAGGAGCGGTGGAGCTCATCTCCACCCCTCCAAGCAAAACCAATCTCTCTGAGATGGCCAATAACCCTCAGTATCTCAGCATTGTTATCCATAGTAGCCACTGCAATCATAAATACAAATAAAATATCATTAGAAATATAAACACATGATATAATGACATCTCTAAGCACTGAAAACTGTATAACTAATGTACGACAAATAACAACATAAACTAAATCTATTATGTAAATTTAAAAATTGATCTTGAATTTTACAGTAAAGAATAAACATTTAACTTTTTTTCATTTTAAATTTATGTCCTAAATTCAAATCTTAATTCCAATTTCCATATGCATGTGTACATAAAATGTCTTATGTGCATATGTTGATTGTGAAGCTCCTCTAGCTTATTTTAAGCCTTAGATTATGAAGTTTCATCGAAATTGTGAGGTGCTTACTAATGCCCTTGCAGGACCAACTCCTAGATTGCAGGTAGAGGCAATGACTAGACCCTAGAATAGGTGACATAATGTTCTATTGATGAATAAAATCCCAGTATATGCAATGATTTTGTTAGATGTGTAATTATTTGTTGCAGCATGATGTTTTTTGGACTCCAAAATTTATTTAGCAGATCCTTGTTTATATGTAATTTGGGCCATGTATGGATTCCACTTGATGTTATTTTAGTTCTATTCCCTCTTTCTATATACACATGAGAGACTTTAAATGCACAATTGTGTATATTGGATTTTATGGTTGCAAGGTTTCCACTGGATTCTATCATGTATGATAGTATGTGATTGGCATGTAATCAAACACATCAACCTACCTATGTATCTGTAATAACCCAAAAATTCGTAAAAATTTAAAATTTTTTAAGTGACATAAAATGTCTAAAGTTGCAGCTAAGTAATTGCTAATGGTTAGCGGGAAAATGAAACAGTTTATAAAAGAACATGGGATTGCTTCTTTAAAAGAACCTGTAAACTAATGGATGTAATCTTAAAAACCTGTGTTAGTACTATTAATGACTTAACAGCTTTAATTCTATCTGAGTTAGAAAAGGACTTGCATTTTGATGCTGCTAGATATACTGATAATTAAATTTTGTCAAGTAGGTAAGAATTCTTGTATGAGATCAGGGCTTACTTAGCGTTCCGCTAACTCAATTGGACTGCTAGTTCCTTACAGGTTTACGAGGTAAGCGTAAGATCCAGTAGGGTGTTATTTAAATTCACGTCAAGAAGCTACTTTCCTAGCATGATTAAGATGCTAGTTTTTAGAAAAGTTTACTATGCTGCTTGTCTTCAAGAAGGTAAAGTTAATTATTTTCTACCATTATGAATCCCAAAATAAAAGTATAATAAGTTGTGTCAGCATAGTTATAAAATGATTCCTAGTTACTATGCCGAGGAAACAATCAAATTACTATTTGGTTTGAGTTCAAGAGCACCAAATACTTTTGTAGAAAGCAAACTTGATCTGGATTTTAGCTAAGATGCATTGATGGCACTCTGTCTTTTTCTTAGTTGGAGCATACATTGGATTTTAGTTTTGATCATCAATAAAATGAATCTTAAACAAGAACTACTTAGTAGTTCCTAAACCACCATCCTAGCCTACTTTTGCTGAGTAAGAGTTACTCTAAACTCCTACGACTTAATATCCAAAGGTGTATATCAATTTACCTTATCCTAGGTCTTTCATTAACTAAGGATGTTCTCTTATTTTCTTCTATATGCATCTTTCATTTCAAATTGGATGCACCTTTAGCTATGACTAAGACTTTATGCAAGTTGATTAGCAGCCTTTGCATTATTTTTATACCATGTCTTAGCAAATGAAATAAAAGGGAAATAATTAAAACTTGGAATAGTCTATAGTACTTCGTATCATAAGTTATGGTTTAAAACCTATGCTTTGCTAATATCCATGGAAAAATATAAATCATTGGCAATCATAACACAATGTATTGTTTTAATGATTTAAAGGTTGACTGAAAAATCTTATTGTTCCAGCGCTGACTATAGAACTTACCCACGCTGGAGAAATTATTTGGGGAGACACGTGGTATAGTCTCATCCACTCATGGGTTGACTTAAAGACTCCAAACCCTACGCAAAATCTTTGCAGACCGAGGTTTTCTCCTCCTTATTGGCCGAGCTGAGAGCTCATGGCCATGGAAGACCTGTAGCCACCATCAAGTTTGGCATTTTACTTTCATAATCCATGTCATGCTTGTTGAGAGAGGTCATTAGTGGTTTTAGTCCTTCTAATGGTTTAAAAAGTTACAGAAAGTGTGGATACTGGCTTTTCATCATGGCTCGAGGTCTATGATTGTATTGAGCATGCAACTAAACAATCAGAGCTTCTGTGAGGAGTAAATATTCATTTGGTTGAGTTGATTTTCTTGTTTTTCCTTCACAAAGGTGACTCAAAGTCTTCTTGTCCTCCAGCATGGTGCCAATACTACCTTGGGTGGCCATATCTCCTCAGCTTCAAATCAAAACTGAAGTAGGTAGACTTACCCTCAAATTGATTTTAGATAAGTTTTCTTATAAGGGTTTTACAAATTTTTAAAAATGGATTTGTAATTATATAGTTTGGAACTTGCAGGTCCTTGCTCCCGGTTCCAGCTCTATAGGTGAAAGCGAGCTTATCCTTCAGTTTCATTTGAACAAACAAAAATGGTAAGCCCCGGTTGCATACAGGGGTTTCATCCTGCACATTGTTGTGGTTGTTGGAAGTTGGTTCTTATCGTTGAAAAGGCACGGACTTCATTACCTATTAGCTTTAAGTTTCAAAGCTTGTTTGTTTATCTATAAAATTTTAGAAACCCTTGGAGGGCACTTGTGCAGGGATAAATAAGGCTCTACTATCCGCGATGGAAACTGTTCTTTTTATGTTTCTTCCTTATGGCCTGAACAATGTAATTTCTTTTATTTAAAAATATAGAGCTCAACTCTAAACTCTTTGAGGCTGTTGACCTTTGTCTAGTTAATTTTTAGTTTTTATAATGGATTCTAGTAGGTGAGAAAAGACTGTGAATCAGTCAGGATTTGTAAAGGAAACAGGGTTTTTCACTTGTCAGTAAAGTATGGTTTATGTTCGATATATATTTATATATATATATTGCAAAGTTTAGTTTTGTTAACAGGCCTGAGCGTGGACATTTAGTTCTAAAGGCTGCAAGCCATTTCTTCTTAATTGATTTTGTTTTTAAGAAATTGTTTATGTAATATTTTAATTATTATCATGTATTTATAAAATTTTCCAGTGCAATGTTTAATGGGAAACTTTACTATATTTAAGAGTAATATTTTACGCTGTTTTTGGCTCAAAAAGGGTTAATTATTAAGTAAACCCTATAGTTCGATGATAGCATAATTTTTACATGGTAATTTCTTAGCTCTGTTTATTTAAATTACCCTTAATGATTTTTACAGCTTGTTTTTAATTCTCATAAAAGAAGGATTAGGGTAATTTACTGCATACTTGAGAATAGGTTATGTTTATCTTTCAAAACCTACGTAGTTGTATTTAGTTTATTGTAGAGACTTCTGTATTAGATCAGGGACACATAATGTCTGAAAATCTAATGTTATAAGATTCTTTGAAAATTATCTTAACCTAAATCCTAGATGATAACCTATTTACTATACCTATGTTTAGTTTCTAAACTGTAAGTTTTGTGTTTTATAAAGAATACTAGTATTATAATAGTTCTATAAGTAATATGATTACTAAATGTTTTTACATGCCAATGTTCAGTTCTTATCTAAAGTAAAAACATTTATTACATACAGTATTTACTACTTCTTTACAAAATAAATAATAAGCAAACTAGAGCAGAAATTAGCTCCATTTTTCATTCAGAGTAAAAACAATCATCATATCTACCTAAACACCCAGTTGTACTAGAGTACTACCTGAGCCAGGCATGGAAAAATACAGTATGGAATTCTAATTCTATCTGTTTCTAATTTTGAATATTTATTACTATTTCTAACATAATATACAAATTACTAAGTCTAACATTACACAGTTACTCCTTTCTTCATAAACCCTAATTAAATACTAACATGCCTGTATTTAAAAACTAGTCAACATTTTACTGAAGATGGTAAATAAATATAATAACATGAAGACAAATAGAACCTGTCAATGACAAGGTGACAATAGCTTAAGGAGGTTGTTCCTCCCAACCAACTCCTGGAGAAAGCTCAGACAGCGCTTCCTTAGGACCCCCAAGCATGTTCCTGGTCCTCCTGGTAGAGTATTGGGTGGAGAATATGACCTTAAGACCTTTTGTCACTTGACTTGTCCAATTACCTCAGTAAAAAAAAGTTGCTCACAGCAATAAGAACTTTAGCCTAATAGCTGGAATAAGTTCAGTCTCAGCAGTTAACCCCTCAAACTCACTTCAGTAATCCCCTCCATAGAATTTCTCATGAGTAAATTCATTCACCCTGAATGATCGCCTCTCAGAATGAGCAACCTTAGCCATCTTCAAGGGGAAATTTTATAGAGATGCCTAGGTCTTCTGGGTCAATTTTCGTTTAATGAGCCACCTGCTCCAATTCCACTTTCTTGGAGAATCATGACCACAAATATAGGGAAGTTTCCACCTGCAACAGTTGGAAGTAGTTTGAGGATGCTGCCACTTGTCAGTGTACTCTCCACCCAGTCTCCTCCACCAAGTGACCAGTAAACACTCTTTCAACAGCTTCCCTAAGCTGTTGTCTCGTCATTTATTTATTTAAAAATAAAATATTCTAAATTACATTAATTATTCTTGACCCCACTTGGTCATCAATTGCAAACTTAGCATAAAATATGACACAATGTTCCTCAAACAAAATTAAATTGTTTTTGCAAATTGGGGCATGTGATAGTATCTTCATGTTCGTAGAGCCTATTGTTGAACTTCGTTGTCTTGACCTTAACCAAAAAGTACCCTTCAGTCGAGAGGAAATATGTGTTAAGCATGGAAAGCTTCTATACCTTATTTTAACACTTGGATTAGGAAGTTTCATCAAAACTATAAGGTGTTTATTGTTGTTCTTGGATGACCAAATTCGATATTTTGGAAAGAGGTAAGGGATTTACCATGTTTGTTTATGTATTTTAGAAAAGATATGAATTCTACTTGATTTTTTTTTAGTTGTATGCAAGCTTGCAATATAATTGACAAACTTTGCATATTTGTTAATTTTGGTTTGGATTCAGAATGATGCTTGTTATTATACATATGAAAATAGTGAAGTTCATTTTTTTTAAGAGTTAATTGGGGTTTTGGTTTACATTCGGCAAGTAAATTACTTATGCAAACTTGCAATGTGCTTGAAAAACTTTGCATATTTGTAAATTTTGGTATGGATTCACAAGGATGCTTGTGAATATGCATATGGAAATAGTGAAATTGATTTGTTTCTTATGAGTTAATTGGGGTTTTGGCTTCCATTGGGCATGTGGATTTTGGGTATGAATTTTGGTAAATAATCAAAATTATTTGATTTTTACGATTAAATTGGGGTTTTGAACTCCATTGGCCAATTCCATTGGGGTTTTGGTTTCCATTGGACATAAATTAATTTATTTTGGTTCAATTTCAAATCAGATCAAATAAATTAATGAATTTAGAGAAAAAAACATGAGAAGAAATGCGGAAAATATGAGAAGAATTAAAGAAAATACCTCACAAAGAGGAGGTTGATCCAAAGGTGGAGGTGGATGGCTTTGGCACACCCAAAACACATTATCCCACTTATGTTCTGCTCTGTCCAACCTCCAACAGCGCTGCGATGTGGCGAAAATGACGGGCTTGACTTGTTTTAAAATAAAAATAGGTGTTTACATACAGGAGCGTGTTTATGCAAAGAAAAACGGGAGCATGATTTGATTCAATAAAATGGAGGCGCATTTTGGTCTACTATCCTAATTTGCATGCCTTTTGGTATCCTTGGGACTAGGCTTGACAGGGTCAGGATTGCTTGGGATGATTTCTATTTTATGGATCAAGAGTGATTGACTACTCTACGATTGCATCTAAAAGGTCCCTCAATTTTTTGCACTCACCCATATGTAGTCCTAAATGTAAAAGCTATTTGCAATAGATTTTAAGTTGAAATGATTTAGTACTAATCTTGTTTACTTTCCCACTATAATAAAAAAAATTACAAATCTCCTTTTTATATAAAAGAAATATTTTATTGAAAATTTATTTTGAAAACTAACTTTCAACAAACAGAAAAGGATGTATCCCACCCTTTGATAAAGACCTACCTTAACCCAGGCATGTAGATGACCGAGTGCATTCCCTTGGCATATTCTTCACAGCCTCCATCTGCATACAAAGTTTCCCTCCCATATTGCATGTTGCCCAGATGTCACTAGAAATCCTAGGGGTGGCTTCTAGAAATATCATTGAGAATTCAATGCTCCAAGTGTTTGAAAAAAGGTCAACGCTCTTCGAGATAAGAGTTTTGTAGCTATTCATCTTGTTTTAATATTTTTTTCTTTATAGGTGTTTTTGTAACTAATCCTTCCTTGAGCCTTGGAAGCTACGAATTTTGACTACTCCAATTTTTCCAAGTATCCATCTAGTATATATACATATATAGTGTTATCATTCTACATTTAACATTTAAGTAGGGAAACTGTAAGTATTTTAAATAACTAGTTGTTAATTACTTAGCAACCTGGAAAGGTTGGCCCATAACAAATTCAATGAGAAACTTTACACTCTCGCGAGCTTAGCCTCTCAAAAGACTAAGAAAATACTTCCGACGTTAAACTCCCCGCTTCTTTTTCTGTGTCCATAATTTTACATAAACCTCTATGCTTCTTGTTCAATAGCTCAAAAATCAGCATCATTTCATTCAACTATTTATAAAGCATGGTTTTCCCTTCTTTAAGATGTTTTTCAAGACCAACATCTAGTCTATCAAGTAATCAGGAAAAAAAATTATGTAGATCCCTGTGTTTTGTGTCTCGCTAGGTCAAGATTATGCAGACTTCATGAATTTTTTTTTCAAAAAAACATTATTAAAGACCTCAATATGAAGGACTTCACCGCCAAGCTCACTCCCATTACTTGTGTTGAAGTCCATCGAAGACTTGTTCTTACAGAAGCATGCTCCTGTAGTGCTCTGCTTTCCAAGCAGAGCACTAAGTCCATATATATAACAGCAAAAATACATTTACTCTTATTCTGATTTTTAGGATTCATTTATTTGTGCAATAACGAGAGGGTTACACCGAAAAATACCTGAACTTTAGCAAGCTGAAGATAGTCCCTGAATCTTGCTCCTGTAGCCTTTCCTTTCCCTCATCTGAGCCTCTTCTGAGCCTTGATTCCAATCCGGATGATCCACCCTGCCGACCAGCGTTGAACCTGTTGGCCCTAGGAAACCGACGGGTTTCCTAGCCCATGAGCCCATGTGCCGATTAACCCGATAGCAACTTCCCTGTTTGATGAGTGTAATTCTTCCTCTGGAGTTAAACCCTCCTCCAGTTTTCTTCCCCTTTGTTCCAACACCTTCTCTCCTCCTTCTTCTGCAAAAATTCTCTCCAAGATACTCTCCAAAATCATCCCCCCTTTCAACCATTCGATCCCCCTCCTTATACCTCCTTCCCCTTCCTTCTTCCACCGCCTCCTTCATATTTAAAATAATAAGTCTTATTTAGTTCTTTCCTGGGCAGTCCAACCCGTTCAGTTTATTTAAGACATTTGTTTGCATGTAAATATATTTTCTTGAATTGTACAATTCTTCACCCCCGATGAGGTGGTGGGAAATTACTACATGCTTATCCTATGGAATTGAATGTGTTAATTTAAAACATAACCAACTGTCATAAAATTACACCAATATTGTTTGTTTAATGTTTTATGCTGAATGGTAAAATAATGGTAATAATAATATTGTAAATTAGTATATGTTATTAATAACTTAATAATAAGTACTTAATAATAAACACTAATAATATACAATAATAATAATAGATAATGACAACAAAATAAAATAATAATTATTTAATCAATAAATAATTAATTGCAGTATTATTATTAATTGATTGAAATGATAACATCGACATGTTTATGTTTATTGTTAAGTCCCCCCGCACATTGATTTTTAATAAATAAGGTACATTTACAGGTTTAAATAAATCACAATTACTTAGTTAACCCATCCAACTATTTAATGTTTCTCAATTAATATTTCATACTAGCATGCATGTGTGAGGTGTGCATGCATGGCCAGTACATGCACAAGATGCACATGTACTATAACTAAAACACCTAAATTCTAGCTGATACAAATAATATTTCACGCAAGACAAATATACAAATATAATATGATTTCTTTTGACATTCAGAGTTATTTAACAGTTATGTTCTTATTAATCAGTCAATTAAGATTGGTACCTACCATCACTAATCCGGCATCATAAATGTCCAACACTCAACAATAATAACTAATATGTCAAACCATCCTAACATACCTCCGCATCCTCCCTTTCCTTCCTCTGCTAGTACAAAGTGGATTCTAGCTGTACTAACCTTCCCACACAGAACCTGAGAGCGGTAGCGTCAGCTAACTAGCGGACCTAGCCTCTCCCAGCAGGCATCTGACCATCATCATCACAATAACTGGGGGAGCATGTCTCAGCACTTCCCTCCCACGACCTCGGGTATCAAAGTGACATAGGGTGGGAAATGCGTCCATCCCTCTCAACATACTAGGTATATACTCCATCAAACCATACTGCATTGCTATCGATTTTATTGGTACCTGTCATCGTACCATCACTTGGAAATTAAGGCCATCTTCAAGATATGTATTGAGTCATACTTTCCATCACACACTTGGCTATCACATAGCCCCTGTACCCTGCAGGTTAGCACTATGCAAACATGCATTCATAACAATATTAAATCAATAGCTGGTCCATATTATCAACATTATTTCCTTTCATCACATAAAATCACAAAATAAATTGCATCATGGATGGGTGCCCATGTACCACATCATACATATCACATCATATCAAGGATTACAATCAAATATCTGTTTTTGTTATGAAATAAATGAATCTGATGACAACTACTGCATGGAAATCGCATAAGCACAATAATTTCATATAAATGATAATCATCATAACATCATAATCAAAGCATCTACATAGGCATTTTAATCATCGTAACACCATAATCAAATCTTAAATTATATGATAACATCATAATATCATAATCAGAGCATAATCCTGATAACATCAGTAAATAATCACATATAACATGCCAAAATATAGTTTATGAAGTATAGTTGAGTCCACAGATAATAAGTAAATACACTGTAATAAGTCTGAGTGATAAATATGTTGGATTCAAAATATGGGGCATTACACTCCTTTCCAGTTTGTTGAATTATTGATGCCTGCTGCTCTAACAAACAGAGGAAGCAAATTGACGACGTTGTGCAACAATTTGAGAAAAAGGCCAAGCAACCTGCCGAGGTAAAGCCAACAATACATCTTTTGTCCAAAACAACACCTTTAACCCATCCATGCACGTGGGCCATGCCAAATCAACAACAAAGACACTGAAATATGCAAATATTGAGACATTGTTATCTATAGTCTAGGATTGAATCACCTATATGTGAAGATGAAGTTCGATTCCATGGCTTCAGCGAGAGCTCCCAAATAGAATGTCGGGGAATTTACTTGCGACACACCCAAAGTGTTGTATATGGATAGCCTATCAACCCTGCGACACACTCCAAGATTATTCTCAGCCTTGGGAGTGGGCTTATTCTATGCAAGAGTTTTCTCTATGATTTCCTTCTTCTCGACAATTTTATTCTCTACAGGGGTTTTCTCTACGGCTGGCTTCTTCTCAACGGGTTTATTTTCTGCTTACTTGGGATCCATTGTCGATTTCAACGAAAAATATTCTGGAAATAATGTGAAAAATATAAGCATATATAAGTTATTCTAACAAGTTTAACGATCCTCAAAAACATAGAATTTTTCAAACCTATAAAATGCACACTGAGTATACCTTGCAAGATACCGAAATTAGAGGGATTTCTTTGCAATTTGACACCTTCCAAACCCTAAATTGTGACAAAGGGGAAAGATAAATATGTCACAAACCCCTGAAGTAGCAAACAGGTTCCAAAATGTTTAGGTTTTGGAATGGTAAAGCTTTTCATCAATTTAGAAAAACCTTGTCCAAACACACTAGACACCTATTCAACCACCATTAGCCAATCACCAAGACACATGTTCGTAATGTTGATGTAATTGTAACTTCAGAATGTATTCACTTGTATATCTTATGTATTGTACCCTGATGTTTATTCTAGAAGTATCTATAATGTAATTGAGTCATGTCATGCCCCGATGTTCCCATCGAGAGTCTCTATAATGTAAACAAGTCATGTCAAGTCATTGTGGGTAACCCTCCTATTGGTCAAGGGTTAAAGTCCCTGCAGTTGTGGGGCCCTAGGGTTATTATACTATCCTAGAGAAGTTGAACCTAGGTGAGTCAATGTAAGTTGGGGCAATAGTCTCCACCATTGTGTTAAGGATAACCCTCCTTGTTGGTATGGGGAGGAAAATTCCCCACAAGTTGTAGGGCACTAGGGTTATTAGACACTCCTAGAGATGTCGGCTTTAGTAAGTAATTTTTAAGTGAGGCCGACATGTTGGACTGGGTTTCAAGTGAACAAAAGAATGTAAATAGAGAGTGAGCCTCTCTATTTATAACACAGACACACTCACTCATTGGGGCACATGAGTGAGAGAGAGAAGTTGATGGGACAAGAGAGAGACTGTTGCTATCAGGAGATCATCTTTATGTTTTTGGGTTTTACTTTTGGTGCTGATTCTATCTCTGAGGAAGTTGCAGGGTTTTCTCTTTTATGGTTTCCCGGAGGAAAATTCTCTGTGTCTCTTGTCTCTTATGTTTATTGTTGTGCATGTTATTCTCTCAGTTAAAGATCCTAAGATCATAATGCTAGCTTGAATGATAAAAATATAACATGGTATCAAAGCTAACTTGAGAAGAAGACATTGTGCAGATGCAGAATCTAGGGCTTCTTACTTTTTGGGTCTCTCTCCACAATCCATCAGAAAAAGTATGCTAGGATGACTCTCCATTGAAGGGCGCATCTTTCTGTCTAAGCGGAATTCGATTCCGAGCATTTTCAGTTTTTGGTGCAACAAATTAGGGCTTCTTACAGAAGAGGAATTTTTGAGTAAGGCCGGTATAGGATTTCTATCCTCATCAAAATTGATGTTTAGATACCTGGGTCAATATTTTTGGTTGGGTGAAACTTCGGGAAAGTCAAACCCTAGTTTGACCCTGAGCTGGAAAAACCCTAAAATACAAAAATAGATAAGGTTTGGTATATTCACTATATCTTGGGATTAGAGGAGGTTCAGGAGCTAAAACATTCATAGGACGAAGCTAAAATCCTGATTTAAACTGTGTCCAAAATTCAGCCTCATATTCGCTATATTTTGGGAGATATGATCCCTCCAAGTTAGGGTTCCAGCCTCTTCCAGGATTCATCCCTAAACAAGACACCAGGGGAGAATTACTATACCTTGGGCTACAAAGGTCCAAATGCAATTTCTGAAGATGTTCCATAAAAAGTACAGACTTTAATTTCTGTAGTCTGATTTTCAGACCTAGAAGATGAGACAGTGACACATTTCAATCCGTACAAATTCGTTCTTATGAACAGTCCTGTAACAGCTCACCTTAGTAAAATGATCATAAGTCCCAATTGGTGAAACCAATTCTGATGAAACTTATGGTGTTGAAACAGGGATAGGCAAGGGTACCTCAGTATGAAATTTTAGACATAGAGGAGCGGAAATTCCAGAGATATTGTAGAAATAGTATCAGGCATTTTCTGTAGAAGAAATTGGTAAAATAGGGCTTCCTGTTCCGGGAGCTTCCCTCCACTATTTTCAAAAAAGGAGTACATTAGACAGCTCAAATTGAAGAGATCTATCTTTCTATCCAATCAGATCTGAAATATTCCAAGTTTTTAAAATTAGGTTTTCTCTGACAAACCATAGATCAGCTAGCTCCGGAACCAGGACGGACACCTCAAATCGGTAAGATCTAACCTTTTTCTATTCTCATTTGAGGTTCTCATTTCCAAGTGATCTATCACGTTAGCTTGATGATAAGCTTGGTGAAGTTGAAAACTTCAAAGAATGAAAGTATATGATCTCTCTGAAGAAAATGAATTGGACATCTACACAAGTAGAGAGGTTCCAGTTCCAAAGGGAGATGAGGTTAAAATCCTTACACAAGAAGAACTTGGTCAAGGCCAAGAAGATCATTGTTGATTCAATCATGGATCGCCTTGTACCACAAGTGTCTCCCCTAAAGACACCAAATATGTTTGATTCCTTGACCAAGCTATTTGAAGGGAAGAACATAAATCAAAAGATGACCTTAAGAAACCATTTGAAGAATGTGAAGATCCAGAATGCAGAGATCATACAGTCATACTTTACAAGGGTCTCTCAAATCAAAGAACAAATTGAAGCAGTAAAAGAAGAAGTGGAAAATACAGAAGTGGTGATAGCCACCTTGAATGGCCTCCCATTATCATGGGATTCATACATGTGAGGAATGTGTGCCAGAAGGAAGTGATTACTTTCAGCAGACTCTGGGAAGAAGAAGAAGCTCGACTCATAATAAGAGAAGAGAACATGGGAGCAACTGAAGATCAAGCTCTTGCCATCCAAAGAAGATCCCTCAAGCAATGAGGAATATGAAGATCTCAACTCTTGAAGAACCTCTTATCCATCTTAGCATTTGGATAAGAAACGATGCTATTATGAATGAAGAAGATGATGTAGCTGAAGGGTTAAGAAGGAGTCTACCCACGAAACAAATAAAGATAAGTATTCAATTGTCATTTCATGATATTGCTTTTGTTATACATTTGTTTATATTCAGTTGATGTATTATGCATGATAGAATGTTTGCATTAATGACAGTATACTACTAATATTCATGTGATGGGTAAGTAGCTCATGGTGCTATACAAATATCCATTGATGCTTATCTAGAATGAAACCTCTTTGCTGACATATTGGATTAGTGCACAATCTCAATGTTGTCTTGGTAGAGATGGAAGGCATCTAGAAATTTTCCGTGAGATATGGATGAATGTTGTATTGGATAAAATAGTTGCATAATCATATATCTTGATGAAAAAGAATTTTTCATTATGAATATACCTTATCAAATGTTTCTAACCATACAACTAATGCATTTGACTTGTAGGAAATATCGCATACATAATCGCCTACAAGAAAAGAAGGGTGAGACTTGTTCTAAAGAACAAGTGATGATAGTTCAAGATGAAGAATAATATGACAAATTCAGTGACATCATTGATGCAGAACCTTCCAGCTATGAAGAAGTAACCAAGAAGAAAGGGAAGACCAGTTCAAGAAGAATGATGTCTAGGATGCAATATCGATACATGAAGGGAAGTTTGTAGTTCCATCATGTAGTAGATGGAAACATCGTGGGATACAAGGAAAGATTCGTAGCACGAGGATTCTCACGAAAAGAAGGCATAGACTACGAAGAGACATTTGCAGCCAGTGGGAGTTGAGACACATGACAGGTAGAATCATGTGTGCAAATGAAATAAGGCCTTGTACGAGTTCAGAAGACACCCATGGGATAACACATACATGATGAGCTTGATGAATATCTTAACCTTTGCTACAAGATTGAAGATGAAATTTGATAGAGGATATTGGTATCCAGTGATCCTAGATAGATACATAGAATATTAGTAGCATAGGAAGCTACTTGTCACTTTGGTGCATAGAGTACAGAAGACAGAGGGAGTATGAGGCTCTGCTTAAGAGGGAATGACTACAGAAGATCCTAAGGTTCGACATGGTATGACAGGATGGATAGATTACTGATGACTCTAGTATTTACTAAGAGTAAAAGAGGATTCCAACCTTTGCTTCAAGTTTGAAGGCAGAAGACCAGTGATGCTCCTGTGATGTGTTGATGCACTATTTTTCTAGGCATGGAGGTGTGGAAGAATGCAGATGGAATTTCCTTGGGACAAGGGAAATATACGATAGAAATCCTGAAGAAATTAGGGATGATGGACTGCAAGGCCATGACCACACCTATGGCATCAAACTTGAAGCTATTGAGTGATGCTTCATCAGAAGCGGTCAATGCTACAATGTATCGTCAGATGATTGGGTCCTTGATGTACCTGACGAACATGAGACCAGGTATTTTCTTTGCTATGAACACCTTGAGCCAGTTCTTAAAAGATCCGAGACATGTTCACTTGATTGCTACAAAGCATTCTAAGGTACCTGAGGGGTACAGTTGATTATGGGCTCAAGTATGAGGTGAGTCAGAAGATTAACCTAGAGGGTTATGTTGATTCAGATTGGGCAAGCAATGCCATCGATAGGAAGAGAACTGTAGGGTGTTGCTTCAGTATGGGATCAGGTGTGATCTCTTGGTTTAGCAGGAAGTAGTCCTATGTGGCACTGAGTATAGCTGAGGCAAAATATGTTGCCACTTGCTATTTGGGAGAGAGGAGCGGTGAAGCTCCAGTATGTGATATAGATAGAGATCTCTTAAAAGAGGGATTTCTAGCATAGTTGGTGAGACAGGTTGTCTGAGCATAAATCCTAGCGAAGCTCGCAGGTTGCTCAAATGTAAATAGACCTGTAGGTTGTCCTCGGATGTAATCGGTCCTGGAGAAGCTCACGGGTCAACCTTGGATGTAATTAGCCCTAATGTGATTCTATGCTATAAATGGCCAAAGTGAAGTTTGAGTGCTTTAGGGAGAAGCTTGGTGTTCTACAGATAGAGGTTCCCTCCAAGGGGAAATGATGAGACCTAGAACCATTTTGGCATGGTGAGAGGGTTAGGTTCCTTCCATGGTCAAATGTAAGGGTTGAGCCATTTCACCATGGTGAGAGGATTGGTTCCTTCCATGTCAGATATGAGTGCTAAGCCATTCTGATATGACTGTAGGATTGGTTCCTACAGGATCAGATATAAGGGCTATTGCTATTCTCTGAATGGAGGTACCTGGTCATTTACCAGGAATACTCAGTCTAGGAATGACGGCCATTCTTATATGACTGTGGGATGTAGTCTCACATGATCAGATATAGGTGCAGGGACATTCTGATGTGATTAAGGGATATGTTCCCACTTAATCAGATATAAGGGTTGTTGCCATTATGTCATGGTGAGAGGATTGGTTCCTTCCATGTCAGATGTGAGTGCTGAGCCATTATGATATGACTGTAGGATTGGTTCCTACATGATCAGATATAAGGGCTATTTCCATTCTCTTAATGGAGGCACCTGGTCAGTTACCAGGAACCCTCAGTTTAGGACTGAGTGCCTTTCTGACGAGTGAAGGTAAGATGTAAGTGCTATGCCTTTCCACAGATGATAGTAGCTGTGCACTATCATGTTGGTGGATGTGAGTGCTGTGCCTTTTCACAGATGATAGTGGTTGTGTACTATCATGCTGGTGAATGTGAATGTTGTGCATTTCTAACGAGTCAAGGTAAGATGTGAGTGTTGTGCCTTTTTGACAAGTCAAGGTCAGATGTGAGTGTTGTTCCTTTTCACATATGATAGTAGTTGTGTACTATCATGCTGGTGAATGTAAGTGTTGTGCCTTTTTGACATGATGTTGGATGTGTTCCTCTTATGGTCAGATGTGAGTGCTAGCAATTCTGACTCAAGGTCATATATAAGCGCTAAAGAAGACCTACAAGGAGGCTAGGCCTGCAACTAGCATGAAAAAGGGCTACCTTTGTATAACTTCCTATGATGAGAATAATCATGAGATAGCACCTATGATGTTGATCCAGTGGTGATCCAGATCAAGTGATGATATAGATCCAGTGATGATGATCCAACAGTGATGTTCTAGATCGAGTGATGATGATACAGCAGTGATGATCTATATCCAATGATGATCCAGATCTAGTGATGATGATCCAGATCCAGTGATAATATAGATCTAATGATGATGATCCGGCAGTGATGATCCAGATCCAATGATGATCCAGTGATGATGATCCAACAGTGATGATCTAGATCGAGTAATGATCCAGATCCAGTGATGATCCAGATCTAGATGAAGATGACTTGAAGATAAAGATGACTTGAAGATGAAGATGACTTGAAGATGACGAGAAATTGATGATGATCCAGATGATACAAAGAATAATACTTGTGATGATAAATTGTGTCGAGAGAATACCTTCCTAGTTAAGAGGGAGTGTTGATGTAATTCTAACTTTAGAATGTATTCACTTGTATATCTTATGTATTGTACCCCGATGTTTATTCCAGGAAGTATCTGTGATGTAATTGAGTCATGTCATGCCCCGATGTTCCCATCGAGAGGTTCTATAATGTAAACAAGTCATGTCAAGTCATTGTGGGTAACCCTCCTATTGGTCAAGGGTTAAATTCCCTACAGTTGTGGGGCCCTAGAGTTATTAGACTATCCTAGAGAATTCGACCCTAGGTGAGTCATTTTAAGTCAGGGAAATAGTCCCCATAATTGTGTTAAGGGTAACCCTCCTTGTTGGTCGGAGGAGGCAAAGTCCCCACAAGTTGTGGGGCACTAGGGTTATTAGACACTCCTACAGATGTCATCTCTAGTAATTAATTGTTAAGTGAGGTTGACATGTTGGAGTGGGTTTCAAGTGAACGAAAGAATATAAATAGAGATTGAGCCTCTCTATTTATAACACACGCTCACTCACTCATTGGGGTGCATGAGCGAGAGAGAGAAGTTGTTAGGACAAGAGAGAGACTGCTTCTGTTAGGAGATCATCTTTATGTTTTCAGGTTTTACTTTTGGTGTTGATTCTATCTCTGAGGAAGTTGCAGGGTTTTCTCCTTTATGGTTTCCCCGAGGAAAATTCTTTGTCTCTTGTCTCTTGTGTTTATTGTTGTGCATGTTGTTCTCTTAGTTAAAGATCCTAATATCATAATGCTAGCTTGAATGATAAAAATCTAACACATAAACCTCTTACTTGCACTAAATGCAGGCTTGGAAGGCAGCCACTTTGATATCTTTTTTATTTTATTGCTGGAACTCATAGATGTTCTTTTGATGCTCGAGCTATGAGCGCTGGCAAGCTTCATAATTTCTTGAGCTTGCCAAGAAAATGGCAAAAGTACTATCTCAAAATGAAATAAATCCAAAAGTACTAAATATTCAAAGGTTTTGTAAAAATGATTACATATATTTGTTATTACTACATCAAATTGGTGCAAGCTAAAGCCTCCACCATTTGCACCCGAAATCAGAAGAGTTTTTTAACCAAAATCCGGCGGAAATTATTCAAATGGTAGTTTTCAGTGATTGGAATTGTATAATATAGGTGCCCCAATTGTAATCGAGTGTCCTAAATCCAGTTCTCCAGTTCTACAATAAAAAATGCAATTTCAACACCAAAAATCTCATTTTCAACAAAAAATCGTGTTGGCGGATTCCGGCCAAACTTATCGTGAAAGGTGAAAATGGTCTAGAGTTTATCCAAATCCAATCAAATTTGTTATCCCATGAAAACAATACCTTCTCAATGGACACATTGTAAACATTCATTACTTTGTTATAAAAACAATACCTTCTCAATGGACACATCGTAAACATTCATCGCTTTGTTATAAAAAATAGTGAGTTGAGTTGTGGATTGTTGCTCAAGAGTTTTTGCTGGAACTAATCTGTTGAAAATAGTGAGAAAAATGTGCAAATAGTGAGAAAAATGCAAGTTATCTTTTTCCAGCATTTAAGGTTGCTAGTCGCTTAGCTATCAAGAATTCTGAAAAAATCAAGAGATAAATGTATGGACATGAAAATATCTCGAATCGAAATCATTCTGGCCGATCATGGAAGGAAATTTTATTTTATTTTATGTAACTCTAGGGTTTGAACCAAAACTTGAGCCAGTGCTTTCCGGAAACAATTCCAACATTTCCTTGTGGCTTGATGCCTCATATCTTCCGTTAAAGCCCTCAGCTTTACGATTGAGTATATTAGCAAAATTTGCTTCTTTTCCTCTGAAAACTCGATCGACGAAAGCACTTTTTGCATCATCTGTGGTTTTATCAGGGACTCATCATGCATGACTATTGCACTCATAAAAAACAGATACAAAATCGGCCCAAACAAGAGTGGAACACAAATTTATGGAAAGACAAAATATTACACAGGCCGATCTGAAATTAAAACTGAGACAAATTCAAGACGTTTGCAAAAGAAACCATACATCAATTAATTTTAAATAACTTTATAAAAAAAAAGAAAAAACATTTTTAACTTAAATATCAAATTTAAATTTTGTTTAAGAGATTATAAAAACTTTTGAATGGACATAAATGAGGAGAGCATCAATATTTTTTTTAAATTAATGACAAAAAAACATTTTAACCTAATATATCAGGTTTGATTTTAAAAGATTATAAAAACTCTTTCAAGGATATAAATGAAAGGAGCAACCAATATTTTTTTTTTACATATACAAAAATGAAAGGAATCAATCTCTAGACACCCTATAATAAAAGATTTAGAACCCTTGTTTTTCAAACAAAATTTTTAAACATCAAATATGATTGAAATTGAAATAGATCCAAATCCATATAGCTTCTATCAAATGGTATATTAATTGTATTGATTTGTATATGCTAATAGGATCTATAGATCTTATACCCTTTTATCTTCTATCAAATGTTGTATTGACCCGTTTATCTTTTATCGACTAGTTTTTTAGCAGAGATTGGCATTTTCTAGTTTATGGGAAAAAATCAAGAAAATATAGAATCAGGTTCCCTTTTGAATCTTTGGGAGTCTACTGAAATTGTAAAGAACTATGTATTTCTTTGCTGAAACATACATTTTTTTTAATGCCATTATCATTCTTTCTTATATATAAGTAAGTGACAAAAGGGAACAAATATTCAAGAATGAAAATGTGTCTTATTCACTTGCTTTTCAAAAACAAGCAACTAACCTTGTTTTCGATAGATCTTATGTTTCAATTTTACATGTACATGAAGGGAAGGGGATGCGACACATTCAACAGTTTACTGTACAATACATAGTCAATGAAAATTAATCAAATTTATTTATTAACGAAATATACTCTACGATTGCAAATACCAAAAAAAAACATCTTTTTATAATAATAATTTCAACTAATAAAAGTTGAAACAATGGATTGAAGCCTTGAAAAATTATTGCTAGTCACCGTAAAAACAAGTTGCAACAAACATAAACTGTCCTATCTAAAGCATAAAGCCGCTACCTGTACCTAGCATTCCTGAAAGGTTCTTCATTGCAACCCTGAATTAAGGTTTCTATACAATTGAAAAATCTCTTATAACTACACTGGATGTTCAGGATCACTAGTGTTATAGCTGATTTATCTGTTATAACTGATTTTACCACACTTGGTAAATCACATCTTCATGGCCTTCCATTTTCCTCTGCATAGTCCTTGAAGCCCCTTTTGCTCAAATTATACTTTGATGTCCCAAGAAAGTCCCCAAAAAACACATGTTTATTTGTATACGCGACTTTTAAAGCAATATCCGCGTGTATACGCATATTTTGAGCCAAAACCCGCATACATTGGGAAATGTGCATGAAGACAAAAGTTTTTGGATTTTTCCTCATAGAGTTCTGAATAACTTGACTCTTGGCCTTCCATATGCCTTGAGAACACTTGGACTCAACCCTCCATTGCCTATTTGGAGGGATATATATTGAGCCTCTTGGATGCATTGAAGGAGGAGAATTTGGAGAGCAAGGAAACTATAGTTCATTGTTTCCACTCTTGTTTATGCTTGAGTCTATATCCCTTTGTCCCTTTGGAGCACATAATGCTGATATTCCCAAGCTTTCCTTTGCTTTGTAAGCTTGTCATTGTGATGGAGGATTGAAGTGGTGGAGGCCCATTTTAGGATATTTAGACACTTAGGAGTTAGTTAAGATCAACTTGTTTAATATATCCATTAGAAAAGGTGTTTTTCTTCTCTTAGATCATACCTACCATTGATCTGTGGCTTAAAACCTGATTGGTCCATGATATCTATTTAAAGAGCATGGAGGGTCCTTGGCTAGTCGATCGATTATGAGAAGCTCATTTGTAACTTTCTTTCTTTTGCATAATAAATTCCCTCAAGTAGCTATTTGGCTAGGGCCGTGGAGTGTTTCCCTCTCGAGGGTTTTAACCACGTCAAAAAATTGGTGTATTGATCTATGATCTGTTTGTGTGAGTGGCTGCTCTAGGTGTTTGGTCTTTTGGGAGTGCCCTGTGTACCCGACAACCCAGGTGGATGATTCATTTCTCTGGTTCAAAGAAGTGCCAACAGAGTTTGTCACTATTATATCTCTATTTTTATTAATAGAAATATTCATTTCATTTTGAATACATCTGCATAACTATGAATATTTGTTCCATGGATGTAGTTATTTGATTATACATGATGGTTTATATATGCTAGAGTAGGCCTAATGATTTGATATAGGGCATGCTTGTCTTGTTTGTTGTTGTTGAGAGAGAATTGGGAATACAAGCGTGTTGGAAAAGCTCAATGGGGATCTACATCAACCGTCCATAATAAGGTAGGCTTCATACCCCTTAGTTTTAGATGTCTTTATTTCTCTTTTATATTGGAATGGATTGATTTCTGGTGTCATTCAGTCTATTGTGGTACACCCCAAGCCATAGGAAGTTTCTCTCTGTAATAGAATTGGTGACTTCGCTGGGGAGGTTCCTTGTTTTCTTTGGGGATTAGGGGCACAATGTGCTTGACTTGCTCTCTATTTCTCCCCATTTCTATGTCACATTTAGTAGTATGTTCATACATTGACACTCCCCTAGAGTGGTTTGACCCTGGACCTACTTTTGACCACTTTCTTCTCTGTATACGCATGTTTTTTCCCAAAATTCACATATACATGTAGGTTTTTGGCCAAAAGTCGTGTATACATGCAGGTTTTTAGATAAAAGTCATGTATACATGTAGGGTTTTGTGTTGATGTATATGTAACTTCAGAATGTATTCTTCTATGTATCTTATATATTGTAACCCGATGTTTATTTCGAGATGTCTCTATTATGTATTTGAGTCATGTGGTCATGCCTCAATGTTCCGATCGGGAGGATTAATAATGTAATCAAATCATATCAAGTCATTAGGTAAGTCCCCATAGTTTCAGGGAACTTGAGTTATTATACACTAATTAAGGTGTAGGCTCGAGTAGTAATTATTAGGTTGAGCCTACGTGTGAAAAGGCAATTCAAGTGAACAGATGAATATAAATAGAGAGTAAGAGTCTCTCTATTTATCACTTGTGAAATACATCACTTGCTCTCCCAAGTGTGGCGCACTACTGGAGAAGGAAATTTTGGGACTAGACAGAAGACAAAAGACTACTGTTGTTTTGGGAGATCTCTTACTGTTTTGGTGTTGATTCTATCATAGAGGAAGTTGCGGGGTTTTCTCCTTTATGGTTTCCCCGAGGAAAACTCTTTGTGTCTCTTGTCTCTTGTGATGTGCTTGTGTTTTATTGCTGCGATTGTTATTCTCTCAGTGAAAAGATCCTAAGATCATAATGCTAGCTTAAATGTGATGAAAAACTAACATGGTATCAGAGCTAACCTGAGAAGAAGACATTATGCAACTACAGGAACTAGGGCTTCCTATTTTGTGGATCTTCCTCCACAGATTTTCAGCAAAAGTATGCTAAGATGACTCCCCATTGAAGGGTGCATATTTCTGTCGATGCGGAATTAAGTCTCAAGCATTTTCAGTTTCGATGTGGAAATTAGGGCTTTCTACAGAAGAGGAATTTTTGAGTGAGACCAGCATAGGGTTATTCTCCTCATCAAAACTGAATTTTAGAGACCTGGATCAAGAAATTTGGTTGGGTGAAACTCCAGGAAATTCAAACCCTAGTTTGACCCTGAGCTAGGAGAAACCCTAAATACTAAAGCTGCTAAGTTTTGGTACAGTCGCTATATTCTGAGATTGGCGAAGTCTCAGAAGCTGAAAATTTCAGGGGCCGAATATAAAATCATGATGAAGCCTGTTTCCAAAAATCAGACTCAGATTCTCTGTACTCTAGGATATATGATCTCTCCAAGTTAGGGTTCCAGCCTCTTCCAGAATTCATCCCTAAAAAGGACATCTGGGGAGATCTGCAATATCTTGAGCTACAGAGTTCCAAATAGAATTCTTTAAGATGTTTTAGAAATGGCACGGACTTTACTTTCGTTGTTCCGAATATCAGTCTCAGAAGATGAACCAGTGATACGTGGCATGTCATACAACTTCGTTGTTCTGAACAGTCCTGTAACAGGTCACCTTGGGAAAAGGATCATAAATCCCAAATGGTGAAACCAATTATGATGGAACCTATGATGTTGGATCAGGGACATGCGAGGTTACCTCAGTGCGAAATTTCAGACACATAGGATCAGTAATTTAAGAGATATCACAAAAACAGTAACAGGCATTTCTGCAGAAGAAATCAGTAAATTAGGGATTCCTATTTCGGGAGCTTCCCTCCACTGTTTTCAGAAAAGGAGTACATTGGACAGCTCCATTTGAAGAGATATATCTATTTGTCCAATCAGATCTGAAAGTTTCCAAGTTTTGAAAATTAGGGTTTCTGCGACAAACCCTAGATCAACGAACTCCGGGACAAGGACTGACACCTCAAATCGGTAAGATCTAATCTTTTGTATTTCCATTTGAGGTTCTCATTTCAATATGATCTATCACAATAGCTTGATGATAAGCTTGGTGAAGTTGAAAACTTCCAAGCATAGAAGTATTTGATCTCTCTGAAGAAAATGGATTGGACACCTACATGAGTATAGAGGTTCCAGTTTCAGAGGGAGACGAGGCCAAAGAAGACATCATGCTCATGCTGCAGAGGATGATGAACCATCCAGAAAGAGATCCATATATGAAAGTGAATATTCTTCAAGAGAGGATGAATATGTTCTGATATCAGCTCTCACAGGTAACATTACTCATGGAAATGATGATTGGCTTATAGATAGTGGGGCTTCCAAACATATGATGGGATTCAATGAATCATTTGTAATACTGTCAGACATGAATCACCTCACGA